>JAECUM010011645.1:0-100416 GCA_016617855.1 Megalonaias nervosa | reverse complement strand
ACACACACACACACACACACACACTGTTATGTGTATTTAATTGTTTGTCTCTTAGTTTAAAAAAAAAAAATATTTCATTACATGCTATTGTCATGTAACAGTGTATGTTGGACATGACCTTGTCCAAAATTGAGTTCCTTTATGCTTGACGTGATTGACTTTTTAAATTTTATTTTGTGCAAACAACTAATACACAGCTACATTATTCTGTCTGTGTATGGGCTTAATAACAGGATCATTATTAATAGAGGAAGTAAATATGTTTATTTGGTCTAAGTTTTGGAATTTTCCTGAGCGTAATCCAGGTTATGGTTTTGATTTTGTAAACATCAGGATCGTTCTAGAAGGTTATTTTCCATTAGGTAATGTTTTTTCTTAGAACATGCTAATTTTGACTTGAGGTCAGGTAGCGAACCATATAATCATGTAATTGTGAGGACTTGGTCATTCGTGCTTTAACATCTAGCACTTTCAAGTTGTATTATGCTGTGTCCAGTTGGGATGAAATCTTTTTCTTCTAATTATTGATTCAAGTGATTTTTTTCTCTAGAAATACAAAAGTGCTCTAATAAAATTCTTGGATAGAGGCATTCACTCAAATTTATACTGAATTCAAACCTGGAATTATATTACTGTGATTCAACAAAAGACTGTTGACACATCAACACTCAGTAAGCTATAACAGACACGTCATCGCCTTCAGTTTTTTGGATTTATTCGAGATTTGTGCTGAGTTTTATTCAGGACTTTAAATTATTAGGACTTGTGTCTGTAATTCTTGGCTTATTTTGGGATTTTATTTACAATGCCGTAAGTTCGTTTTTCTCATTTTCACTTTCTATTCTAGGGAAATAAATTATTTGTTAAATTTTACAAAGCTTGTTGTCTTTCACTCTTTTCTGTGACTTATTTTAAGAGCATAGACTCGTAGCACACACATACACATATATATTATGTATGCTGTATCAATGATATACCACGAGATGTATAAATTTTTCATTAAAAGGAAGCTTGCTTTGCCGAGTTTCCTTTCAATGAAACATTTACACCATTGATATATAATTGATACAGCATAATGCTATAAATATATTTTATTTATATCACATACAAATACACATATTTGCCCTTTGAATGGAGTAAAGATTGACTACAGGCAACTGTGTATTGACTTAGTGAATGAATTCCTCACATCTCTGCCGAGTGTGTCTGCCACAAAATGTAGTTTTGTCCCTTCGTGGCTATTTACAATCACCTTTGCTTATTGATAGGTTGATTGTTTCCTTTTTTGAGTTTCTATGTTTATTTATATTGATGAAATCAATATGACACACTTATGATCTAAACTTGAAAGATGGTTTTCATCAAGAAAGTAAAGCACTATAAAAAATCATTGTTAGCTCCTTGAACACTGAACACTCACCCATTCACGTACTAGTGCATGGAAATTAGTGTGGAATAGAAACTAAGCAAAATGATGCACCAGCAAGAGGTAATTAAAATATTTTAATATATTTACTGTTATTCTAAGTCTTTCTGCTTCAGTTAACATTACTACTGACCATAACATTTCTCTCTCTCTCTCTCTCTCTCTCTCTGGTCGGTTTGACTAAACTTTTACCATCATTCATAGATCCAGAGACATGGTTGTATGACACAAGTGAAAATCCTCTATGCTCATCTTTTCATGTATTTTCGCCCGTATCTTGGTACAGTGGTTCAGAGAGAGAGAGAGAGAGAGAGAGAGGTGGTTTTTGGACCTTTGATTAGAATTTGATCAAAGTTGGAATATGGGCTTACATCATCATGATCTCAGGTAAGTTTGATAATGAACATAATTTTTTAATATTAATGAGGTTACATGCATTTAATTGATTGAGCGTGATATTATTCTGGAGGTCACATTTCTGATTTTATTTTGATTAAACTTGGGGTATACAGGTATTTAGCATGAAGATGTTGAATATTTTGATATTGAGTTAGATGCACTCATATTATTGAGGTGACTTGGCCATATCTTTTATCTGATCCTGTGACCGCTCTGGTGGCCTATGTGGTTAGAGCAACCTCCTCGGATGCGGAAAGTCACGGGTTCGAACCCCGGCTGAGTCATACTAAAGACTTACAGAAATGGTACTAGCTGCTGCCTCGCTTGGCACTCAGCATTAAGAGGTTAGTGTTAGGACTGGTCGGCCTGTTGTCAGGATAATGTGACTCGGTTGAACATGATGCTCCATGTCTACAGCATAATGTCCCAGTGCTGTAGATTATTATAAACTGCCACACTACAGACATCGTATGATATGAATGGAAAATTGTTAAAGCTACTTTAAAAATCCAAATCACACACACACACACACACACACACACACACACACACACACACACACACGTCTGATCTTGATGAAACTTTGAAAATAGACTTGTATGATGATCTAACATGAATTGACTTAAATCATCAAGGTCTGTGATGGGTACAGTTATGAGCTGGATCAACACAATTATGAACTGGATCAACACAATTATGAACTGGACCAACACAATTATGAACTGGATCAACACAATTATGAGCTGGATCAACACAATTATAAGATGGATCAACACAATTATGAATCAGATCAACACAATTATGAACTGAGTCAACACAATTATGAGCTGGATCAATGCTTTCTTGGCTTAAGTTCCTAATATAAACAGATGTGCATTATAAAGTTGGATAAGGGTCTATGCTGTTGGCATAAAATCATAAGTACAGGAAAGATCATAGACCCTGATATGATTTATTGACAGGTTGGCATAAAGTCATAAGTACAGCAAAGATCATAGACCCTGATTTGATTTATTGGTAGGTCTGTGTTGATATCTTTTACATCTGAGTGCGCATTATAACTTGTAAAACACAATAAAGAATATGATTATAATTTTGCATTGCTTTTACAGGAATCCAAGCCGTATCAGTTGATGGTGTAAAGATTGGACTGCTTTTAAGATTTGGTAATTAAAATGGCTGCCTTGACAATGTTGGTAAGTATCAGGATATGAAGCACAATGTAAATACATGTAGATGTATTATAGATGATAATCCACTGGGTGTGGTCTGTTAGGCCCCACTGCAACAATAATAGGGGTATGTAGTGTTACCCTTGTCCATCCTTCTATCTGTCACACCTTGCTAGGTTTTAATGCCCTGGTGTAACATTAATATGGTTATGTAGTGTTACCCATGTCCATCCTTGTCTATCACACCTTGATTAGGATTTTATGCCCCATCCTAACAATATTAGGGGTATGTAGTATTACCCTTGTTTATCTATGGCACTTTAGGTTATATATGCCTTATGATGACAGTAATAGGGTCATGTCATGTTACCCTTGTCCATCCATCTCTCTATCACACCATGGTTAGGGAATGTGATGACATTAATAGGGGCAGGTAGTGTTACTCTTGTCCACCCATCTTTATTACACCTTGATTACATTTTTGTAATAGGAGTATTTAGTGTTGCTCTTGTATCACACCTTGGCAGGGTTTTGCATCTGTGTTGATTTTCAGGCACCATCGCAAGACAAATTAGCAATAACTTTCTCAGATGGGTTCTTGTTTTTTGGGATGAAATTTATATAACACATTTTGACTATGCATTTCAAGGAATGTGTAGTATTAGTTCACCTGAAAGTAACGAAGGACTTTGGACCAGTTTGCTTAAAAAATTTATTATATGCATGCAAGCTAATGAGGTAATCATGCATCTGACAGACTGAGTTTGTAATCTTGCCTATGAAAGACTGGGCTTGTAATCTTGCATATTACAGACTAAGCTTGTAATCATGCATTTGACAGACTGAGGTTGTAATCTTGCATCTGACAGACTGAGCTTGTAATCTTGCATCTGACAGACTGAGCTTGTAATCTTTCATATGACAGACTGACGTTGTAATCATGCATCTGACAGACTGAGCTTGTAATCATGCATCTGACAGACTGAGCTTGTAATCATGCATCTGACAGACTGAGGTTGTAATCATGCATCTGACAGACTGAGCTTGTAATCATGCATCTGACAGACTGAGGTTGTAATCATGCATCTGACAGACTGAGCTTGTAATCATGCATCTGACAGACTGAGGTTGTAATCATGCATCTGACAGACTGAGCTTGTAATCATGCATCTGACAGACTGAGCATGTAATCTTTCATATGACAAACTGATCTTGTAATCTTGCATCTGACAGACTGAGCATGTAAGGTGGCGCTCACCAGTTATTATGTACTTTTGAGAGAGTGATGTATGTAAGGTGAAGTTGTTTGCATTTAAAACATGCACAGTGGAGAGAACGTTGGCATACCTCTATGCCACTTTGATGTAATGTGGCTGACATTTCTTTGGATATTGTACTTTTGGAAATTGTAAATTATCTTAGTACACTGCTAACTAAAATGACTGCTCCCTTGTGCTCCAAAAATCAACCAGAATTGTCTAAAGTACACTATCCTTGGCAGCTATTAAAATAGGGAAAATGAATTTTGCCAGACTAGACAATACCAGCTTCTGAAAGTGCAATGAATGAATTACCAAATATATAAAATGTAAAAAATGTTATTGGCTCTTTTTTTTACAATTTACCTCTGAAGTTCAGGAAGTGAAAATGACTAAGTGGAGCTAGCACTTTTTTGAAAGATGCGCATCTGGAGTAAGGCCAAGCTGTACACTCTATAACCCATATAGCACCCATCAATCATACACCAAAATAAAGGGAATTAAAGGTTCTTTGAACCATACCTAAGATATACAAGGTCTTTTTTAAATAGCCAGTATAACTAGTGAGGAAACCCATGGAAATTCTTTTTCTTTAAAATTCTAACCCTATATTAAATATGAAACTGTAGAGTGCCACCTAATCTTGCATATGACAGACTGAGGTTGTAATCATGCAACTCACAGACTGAGCATGTAATCTTGCATATGACAGACTGAGCTTGTAATCTTGCATCTGACAGACTGAGGTTGTAATCATGCATCTGACAGACTGAGGTTGTAACCATGCATCTGACAGACTGATCTTGTAATCTTGCATCTGACAGACTGAGCTTGTAATCATGCATCTGACAGACTGAGCTTGTAATCTTGCATCTGACAGACTGAGCATGTAATCTTTCATATGACAAACTTAGCTTGTAATCTTGCATGTGACAGACTGATCTTGTAATCTTGCATATGACAGACTGACGTTGTAATCATGCATCTGACAGACTGAGCTTGTAATCATGCATCTGACAGACTGAGCTTGTAATCTTGCATATGACAGACTGAGCTTGTAATCATGCATCTGACAGACTGAGCTTGTAATCTTGCATCTGACAGACTGAGCATATAATCTTTCATATGACAGACTGAGCTTGTAATCTTGCATGTGACAGACTGATCTTGTAATCTTGCATATGACAGACTGATGTTGTAATCATGCATCTGACAGACTGAGGTTGTAATCATGCATCTGACGGACTGAGGTTGTAATCTTGCATCTGACAGACTGAGCTTGTAATCATGCATCTGACAGACTGAGCTTGTATTCTTGCATCTGACAGACTGAGCATGTAATCTTTCATATGACAGACTTAGCTTGTAATCTTGCATCTGACAGATTGAGCATGTAATCTTGCATATGACAGACTGAGGTTATAATCTTGCATCTGACAGACTGAGCTTGTAATCTTGCATATGACAGACTGAGCTTGTAATCATGCATCTGACAGACTGAGGTTGTAATCATGCATCTGACAGACTGAGGTTGCAATCATGCATCTGACAGACTGAGCTTCTAATCATGCATATGACAGACTGAGCTTGAAATCATGCATATGACAGACTGAGCTTATAATCTTGCATCTGACAGACTGAGCATGTAATCTTTCATATGACAGACTTAGCTTGTAATCTTGCATGTGACAGACTGAGCATGTAATCTTGCATATGACAGACTGACGTTGTAATCATGCATCTGACAGACTAAGGTTGTAATCTTGCATCTGACAGACTGAGCTTGTAATCATGCATCTGACAGACTGAGCTTGTAATCATGCGTCTGACAGACTGAGCTTGTAATCATGCATCTGACAGACTGAGCTTGTAATCTTGCATCTGACAGACTGAGCTTGTAATCATGCATATGACAGACTGAGCTTGTAATCATGCATATGACAGACTGAGCATGTAATCTTGCATATGACAGACTGAGCTTGTAATCATGCAACTGACAGACTGAGCATGTAATCTTGCATATGACAGACTGAGCTTGTAATCTTGCATCTGACAGACTGAACTTGTAATCTTGCATCTGACAAACTGATCTTGTAATCTTGCATCTGACAGATTGAGTTTTTTATCATGCATCTGACAGGCTGAGTTTGTAATCTTGCATTTGACAGACTGAGGTTGTAATCATGCATCTGACAGACTGAGGTTGTAATCATGCATCTGACAGACTGAGCTTGTAACAGTGTTCTATACATTATACTTCAGATCAGATTTTGCTCAGACCTACAATGTAATGTTTGTATGATCAAGATCTCAGATGAGTTTGATTAGTAGTAAAATAAAAATATAATAAGCTTGTGCTCTGAAGTCTTATTTGCTGTGCTTGTGAACAATCAGTAGACCATATTTCTTAACAGATTTTAATCCAACATGCTTGTATGTACATGTTATCATCATGATCCCATCATGACTGAGATTGTGAATATTCCAAAGACACACTTCTTAACAGGTTGTAATCTGTGTTTTTATCATCAAGATCTCGCTTGAGTTTGATTATAAGTGAAATCTATGCATAATAATTTACTGGACTTGAATCAAATTGGCTGAGGTTGTGAACACTCTTTATACCTTATGTCTTAGCAGGTAATGATCAAAAATGCTATCTATACTTTTATAATCCAGATCTCAGATGAGTTTGTGTATAGGTGGAATCTATGCATATTCTTGAGTTTCCAGGCTGATCTGATGGTTGGAATTGAACTGTGAACCTTCTGGTCATGATACCAACAACAAGTGAGTTTCCATAGTAACTGGGGTGGGGGTTTGTGATCTCAGTGGTTTACAATGCTTGACTGCATATTGCATAAGAACAATCACAAGAACCCCTACTAACTGGACACATTAACTCCCCTTGTAATGCCAAGTAAGTGCACATTATTTAAGGGTGTGGCTATGAATAGTTTCTGAGGTGTAAATCATGGCCTAGTCCACATAGGCAGTTAAAGAACCTTGGGACTTTGCTCATTC
Organism: Megalonaias nervosa; assembly: GCA_016617855.1. Lineage (NCBI taxonomy): Eukaryota > Metazoa > Mollusca > Bivalvia > Unionida > Unionidae > Megalonaias > Megalonaias nervosa. The sequence continues at coordinate 93,136 of JAECUM010011645.1, read as the reverse complement.
ATTAAATGATTTGCCATTTGTATGCAGAGAAAGTGGTCCTTATTAGCAAGGAAGCTGCTAGTACCATTTTTGTAATTAGTCTTTGGTATGACTCAGCTGGGGTTTGAACCTGTGACCTTCTGCATCAGAGGCAGGTGTTCTGACCAGTTAGGCTATCAAAGCAGTCTATATGTGACTGGTCTGGTTTACAGGATATACCTGAACAGTCTGATACTTGATTCATACACTCAACCTAATCTGAAGGCTTAAATCCTCAAAAATGCAGACATGGAGATGCATGTGGAAAATTTAGTTGATATTGATGAATTTGAAGGCAGGCCACATGTAGTATGTTAGTATAGGGAACTTCCGTTTGTGAATTTTAATGGTTGGCCTGATGACTGTTGGCAGTACTGTCAGGCAGATCTAGGTATCCTATTAAAAATAACCTTGTACATTTTTGCTTAAAGGGGCATACACCAGAAAACCATGTTGTCTGGCCTGTTGCCTGACATACATGTGTCCATTAGCACATGTTTGTTATTTCTTCTACTCCTCAACTACCTGGATGACTGCCATACAATGTTACACATGCATTCTCCCCAAGTTTTAATTGGTCCTCAATGAAAATGGTGCTGCTCAATTATCCAAAATTGCTGCCACAGCAGCCATCTTAAAAATCTGTTATCACTATCTCTCCTGAATGGATGGTCATATTAACGTGGCATTTTCACCTAAAACTTCCTATGATGCCTAGATGGTCCTAAATGAAACTGGTGCCAATCTTCCAATATGGCTGCAAATGTAGCCATCTTGAAATCTTTGTTATTGTAATACCTCCTAAAGGAAGGTTGTGTTGATATGGGGTTTTCACTGGTAGACTACATATGATTTTTGCTGGGTCCTAAATGGAAATTACATCAATCTGATATACAATATAGCCATTTCAGCATCCATCTTAAAAATACTGCTACTCCTCCTGGATAAAAGGTCATATCAAGATTGTGTTTTCACTGGATGACTTCATGATGTTCAGTTGGTACTAAATGGAAATAGTGCTCGTCTGAAATCCAGTATGCCACAGTTGCAATCCTTTTTAAAGTTTTGTGTGTGTGTGTGTGTGATTTAGATTTTTAACGTAGCTTTAACAATTTTCCAGTCATATCGCTACGATGTCTGCAGTGTGACAGTTTATAGTGATGTCTAGCACTGGGGCATCATGCCGCAGACATGTAGCATGATGTCCCACCCAGTCACATTATCCTGACACCAGGCCGACCAGTCCTAACACTAACCTCTTAATGCTGAATGTCAAGCGAGGCAGCTGTTAGTACCATTTTTTAAAGTCTTTGGTATGACTCGGCCGGGGTTCGAACCCGCGACCTCCCGCATCCGAGGCGGACGCTCTAACCACTAGGCCACCGGAGCGGTCGTTAAAGTTTTGTCATTGCTACATATAGTCCTGCTTAATGAAAAACTATATTGACATGGGGTTTTCACCAGAAGACTAATTATGATATTGACCTCTTTTTGTTGCTGTTGTTGTTGTTATGGCTTTAACTCCATTTTTCAACACATGATAGGCTATACACGGTGGCTAGTACATTTGATGGAAAAAGAACCCTAGCTAGCTGATCCCATTAAGAACCACAGACCCATGGGAAGCTAGTGGCAAGTTTTTTCACATACCCATATTAGCTAAGCATAAGACTTGAACCCAGTTGGAGAGATGTCAGTGATCTGTATAGGCAAGTACCTTAGACCTTTAGGCCACGTGGGGCCCATATTGGTCCTGACCTTTAGGCCACATGGGGCCCATATTGGTCCTGACCTTTAGGCCACATGGGGCCCATATTGGTCCTGACCTTTAGGCCACATGGGGCCCATATTGGTCCTGAATGAAAAAGGAGCTGATATGCCATCACCAATTGCTGCCATGATGACAGCCATCTTGAAAAACGGAAAGTCATATTGGTATGAGGTTTTACCAGAAGACCTCTTATAGTATCTGGTTGGTACTGAATATCAATGATGCTGATATGACATCAAATACAGCAACCATGGTGGCAGTGTTTAAAATTTTGTTAGCACTACTCCTTTTCTATTATTGATGCTTATATTGACAAGAGGTTTCTCCAAAGGATTTCCTATGATATCTGGTTGGTCCTAAATGAAAATGGTGCCCTGCAGACATCCAGTATGCCACAATGCACATATTGACTATAATGTCATTAACCCTCCTGAATGGATGGTCATGTTGCTATAGGATTTTCACCAAAAGTCTTTCTAATGATGGCTAGGCTGCTCTAATGAAAATGGTGCCAATTTTACATCAAGTACATCTGGATGTAAGATTTATTATTTGAGAACATCAGAGATGGTATCAATACTCAGATGTTAAAGAAATGAAATGGTCTTGAATTCCTGGAAATTCCTTTTAGATATTAGAGTATCCATTCCATTGAGAGACTGTGGTACCAGAATGCATTTAAAATTTTTGTTTAAGGCTTCCATTCATCTTTCCCATTTATTTTCACTTGTTTGCAACAAAATGAAAATTTATTTACCAAAGTAGAATTGTCTCATGTCAAGAGCTTTCATGGGAGATAACATTTGCATTTTTTTATTCAATGTGTGCTGCTATAAATAAAGTTGAAAATATATCAAATGCAAAACCAAAAGATAAATGAAAATATAACCACAGTAATAATACATCAGTGGCAGTTGTTTATGTTTGCCGGAATGTAATGTCATAACTTGTAAGGTTGAATATTGTCTACCACTGCAAAAAGCCTGGGTCATGATTAAAATGGTAAAGGGCCTTACACCATGAAATTTTAGCAAACCCTCTTTTGGAAATGTATTTTCATTTTCTTTCATTTTTTTATATTATTTATTGTTCTGCATATTGCATTTGCATGCCATTTTCTTCAAATTGTCATTATCAGTTTGTTTACATTCAGTTTTCAGCTGATTTTAATTCAGTCTGCATTATGTTGTATTCATTCTTCATTTGCTCTTCATACTGTATTGTTTTACTAGTAACATTAACAGCGTTAGCATATAGTCACAGTTGAAACTTGTGATTACAGTTCTTCATGAAGACTTGTTAGTCCTGATTGAAAATAGAGCCACTTGGATATCGACTATGGTTGCCACAGCGACCATTTTGAAAATCGTTTGAAAACTATTCTGCCTAAAGTGTTGGTCATGCCGATATTGGGTTTACATTAAAAGACTCCTTAGAAAGTCATGTTTGTCCTACATGAAAATGGCACCTCTTGGACTTCCAATATGGTTGTCACATTAGCTGACCTAAAAATTTTGTTATTGCTACTAATGAATGGAGAACATTCCAACCTATGATGTCTAGTTGCTTCTAACTGAAAATGATGCTGATCACATATAACAGCCATGGTATTTTTGTCATTCTTCCTCCTGAATGGATGAATATATCAACATGATGTTTAAACCAAAAGACTTGGTCTGGTTAGTCCTAAATGCAAATGGTGTTGATCTGGCACTCAGTATTGACAGTACTACTCATCCTGAGTGGATGGTCATATCAATATGAGGTTTTCACCAAAATGCTTTTAATGATATGTGGTTGGTGCTAAATACGGTTGTGATTGGTGCTAATGATCTGTGGTTGGTGCTAAATACGGTTGTGATTGGTGCTAATGATATGTGGTTGGTGCTAAATACGGTTGTGATTGGTGCTAATAATATGTGGTTGGTGCTAAATACGGTTGTGCCAGTCACAGTGTCCTGTAACAGAAAATATATTTCTGCACTCGGCTTAAAATTATGGTGTGAGGATTTTATGTGCATATTTTGGGTTCAAAGGTAAAGGTTATTATGTCACAAATAAGGAGAAAGGTGTCTTTAATTAAAAAACATCAACTCTTGTTTGTTTCAATAAAAGGAATAGGTATTGGCTGATTAAAATACAAGATAAAGAATCACAATGAATATAGCACTTAGTAATTGTTAACTAGTAGAGTGTCAGTTTCTTCAAGGGACTCTTGTTTGTTTGATATCAAGGAATAGGTACCCGATATTAAAACACAAGAAGATGAACCCTAATAAATATGGCATTTACTATTTGATGACTGCAGTACAATTTTTGTTCTCTTTTTCTTATAGAGTGCAGCAATAATGGTTTTAGAGACAGAAAAATAAACATCCTTGCAAACTGAAGGATGAGGTTTGTTCTCCAGGAGGCACCACTGTCACTGCCATGCATGTTCTGGTGAAGAGTGGTTTCCAAAGAACATTTATTGATGTATTGAAAGCAGTCACTTTTAAAGCAGGAGAACTGGGATCAAAAAATGACATTTCTCGGGGAATATGAAGAAAAAAACTTTCAAAAGTGAAATATTTTATTTCTTAATAACCATGTTGATATATTTCATATGAAATGTGACACTCGTATACATTTGAAAGAGCCAAATATATATACTGCATATTTAATTATTCTGTTGATGGGGAGTAAAAATAGAGCAAGTTCAATGATACTTCTCAAAGGGCACTTTTTCTTTCCTAAAATGATCTGTCATATCCATTAAAAAATGGAACTATGATACCTACTATATTGTAGTTTTTGTTTGCATGAATGCTCACTTTGCATGTATAGAAAAATTTGACTGGTTTCTTTTTATTCTACATATCATTGTGAGGGAGGTCTACCCTACATTCCACACTTAGTGATACTATTGACAAATCAAGGGAGACAACTGCAAACGTTCTGGTGCTAGCATTATATATAAAAACATATTAAATGTTTCACAGTTGTTTGTTTTATGTAGCAAGTAGTGTGATTGTAAATTCCAATTAAACTTTATTCTCATCTGATTGTCTGCATGAAATTAGGAAATTTGTATTCAATGTTAGCACTACCAGTCTATTTCACATTAGACAAGGAGATCTTGTTCATAATGGAAGACCTGCTGATGCCATTTTTTCATGGAAAAATATTAAAATGAATTCCAGAAACTTAGGCATATTGTTAAAAATTGTGTCAGCATGAGTTGTAAATCAATTAACTGTGTCTTGTGTTAGTGTGAGTTGTAAATCAATTAACTGTGTCTTGTGATAGTGTGAGTTGTAAATCAATTAACTGTGTCTTGTGATAGTGTGAGTTGTAAATCAATTAACAAAGTCTTGTTTTTTGAATTCAGTTAGTATGTCAGTATGAGTTGCAAATCAATTAACTATGTCTTGTTGTGGGAATTTAGTTAATCACATACTATGGTTGTAAGTGTGAATTCATAAATGACTGTACCAGCCTTTACTGATTATTTATACAATGTTGACATTCTCGTATTTGTACAATGGATGTTTGAAAATAGGGGTTTAGATAGAGACAACTGAGTTCAAATCAGCCAAATAAACATCACTGCTTAAGTCCAGGGAATAGAATACAAATGTGTTTCAAAATGGCCCAGTTGGCCTTCTTTAAATTCCAGTAGGGAATTGGCACATCGATGATAGTTTAATGTTCTTTATTGCGATTGTGAAGTGGTTACTGCTGTGAAGGTCATTAGCAACCTTCCAATCATAATCCAAAAGCAGAAAAGAACAAATTGTCAGATCCCGGAGGTGAATATTTTGGCAACATGTTGCTATCAAAAATCATGTATGTAAATGTAATCGTCTTCCTTTTTGTTTCTGTCATGTATTTACTATGATCCCCCTAAAATGCTATGGGCATTGACATCCTTAAGCAGAATAAATGTGGTAGGCAGCTGTTGAACGAGGTTGTCTAATTCATTTGGTTGTAAACTGGTATTTGACGTTATATAAATGTAACAAAAAAGTAATCTGTCGATTAAGTGCGTTACTTACAGCAGTGGCTTGTAAATTTGTGTTTAAAGGAATGGCATTATGAGGAGTTCTATTATTGAAAGGTCCTCCTGAGGCCCTGTCAATGTTTTGAGAGTGGGTGTTAAAACAGGAATCATTTTTAAGTGCGATGTCAGAATCTTTTAAAAGAATTCCTGAAGGCACAGCACTGCAGGATCATGTTCACTTAAAAGCAGAAGGATATCACTGTAGCTGGTTTTAAGTCATCGACTGTTCTACTGTACTATGATGGCCCTCAGTACAATGGCTGGTAATAAGTCATTGAGTTGTCATCCTCATCACTCCCAATAGCAGAAACACCGGTTGCTTCCTAGCAATCCCTAATTTTGCAAATAATAGCCCCAATTGTTGGTATCACAGATGTGACAGTGTCAACTGTCAAGATTAACATATTCCAAGAAATCAACATCCTCTTTAGCAGACCCAAGTTGGTGTAACACACAATAACAAGGGAAACAGCAGCATCACTATCACTTATAATGGTATATCACTAAACTGCATTAACAAACAGTTTGCAACACAATCCATGGAAACATTAATCCATCGATAATAAATCATATTGACTGTGGACAATTGTTATGTAAATTTAATAAGTTTATATGCATATTTAATTTATATTGTGTACCTGACTTTTATCATGAGTGTGATTAAGGGTTGTGGATCAAGGTTTTGCATACCTGACTTTTGTCATGATTGTGATTGAGGGTTGTGGATCGAGTTTTTGCATACCTGACTTTTGTCATAAGTGTAACTCTGACAAACAAGATATTTATTGGCATTTGGTTTTCTTTCTTTCTATAAATCAGAGCAAGAATCTGTTTTTGAAGCATTCGCGGTCAGAACATTTTTTGTTAAATTTCAGGCCCTGCACCTCAGAAATTTAAATGGTCAGTCTTAACTAAACGACCATTTGTATCTGTTCATGTGGCACATCAGCTGTTTATGCAATGAAAATACATGCCACTGAGGTACATTCCTATATTGTGACTCTTTCACCCCCTATAATGAAATCATCAAATTGAATAATCAAATAAGTGTTTTACCCACTTTTATGAATAATATTACGAAACATAGTTACTTATTTCATTATTTATGAGTATTTATAAGTAGTTAAGTACATGAAATGTTGTTGACTCAAAAGGTGCATGATGACTTCCATATATGAACATGTCACATCATTCACGAGCTATATTGATATAAAACACTGGATGGCCATATACAAAAAGTGTCACATCATTCACAAGCTATGATGATACCAAATACATGACTGCCATATATGAAAGTCTCACATCATTCATGAGCCTTGATGATACCAAATACATAACCTGCATATATGAAAGTCTCGCATCATTCATGAGCTATGATGATACCAAATACATGATGACTGCCATATATGAAAGTGTAAAATAATACACAAGCAATGATGGTACCAAATACATGATGACTGCCATATATGTAAGTGTCACATCATTCAAGAGCTATGATGATTCCAAATATATGACTGGTATATATGAAAGTCTGACATCATTCATGAGCTATGACGATATCAAATACATGACTGCCATATACATGTCACATCATGCATTAGCTATGATGATACCAAATACATGACTGCCATATGTGACAGTGTCACATCATTCGTGAGCCATGATGATACCAAATACATGATGACTGCCACTTAAATGCCATATGGTATCTTCTTTGCTCTTTTGTTGCTTTATATTGGGCATATAAAATACGATGCTTGGAGACAAACAGACAAAATGGCGTTCATCAAATTAAGGAAGATGAGACAATAGACTGAGGTGAATGCAATACTTCAAATGTCATTAAAGGCACATCAGGATTTATTTCTAGCTTCTGTAATATTTAAAATGTATGTGATTAGTAAAGTAATTGTGTGTGATTTCATTATGATACTGGTCAATATTATATACATTGGTCACTACACAGTCTCTTGCTATTACAGTCTATTACAGGCTGCTTGTAATGGACATACTGCTCCAGTGGCGTAATGGTTAGTGCGTCCACCTCGGATGCGGGATGTCGCATTTTTGAATCCCGGCCGAGTCATAACAAAGACTTATAAAAATGGTACTAACAGCTGCCTTGCTAATCGCTCAAAGGTTAGTGTTAGGACTGGTCGGATTGGTGTCAGGATAATGTGACTTGGTGGAACATGATGCTACATGTCTGCGGCATAATGCCTCAATGCTCGACATCACTATAAACTGCTACACGGCAGACATCGTTGTGATATGATTGAAAAATTGTTACAGCTACATTAAAATACAAATAACACACACCATAATGGACATGATAGACAAAGGAAAATGGTATAATTTGATTTCTGTTTCAGCTGGTAAAGTTACATAAATGACAATATATTCATTTTGAAACAATACTGCTATAGTATACAAATAATAATAATAAGAAGAAGAAGAAGACGAAGAAACAGCTGCCATGCAAGCTATGTGCTCACAAGGAAAACATCTACCTAGTTAATATTATTCATATTTAATTAATGGAACTATAAGTAAACATTTTCTTCATAAGGCTTTTGCATCTTTATACTAATTTAGCACCCAAACTGTATTCATTTTCACTTGAGTTCAGTTGATAATCATGCTGATTTTTTTTCTTTGTGATTGTGATGATCCCGATGATTAAGTAAATCAATAACATTTTGCCATAGGCATCCCATTTAAACCTTAATATATTCTTCTAAACGAACAAATTTCTCTATGTATCCTCATATAATTATCTTTCTTGCAAATTGTTTGTTTATTTGTTTGTTTTTTATTTATTTATTTATTTTTCAGTTTTTAGTTTAAGCTGTTAGCAGATTAGGCAAATCATACATCCTCAAAATTCAGAATGTCTGAATGTCACAGGCACTAAGGCTGGAAACATTTACAAACAGTGCTGGTCTATCTTTGAATTGTTTTACACCATAAATTAGCAATTCATTGATTTTATTCTAAATTATGAATTTATGCAAATTCTTGGTAGGAAAATCAAGTTCATTTGTCATAATTCAACCATGAAAACACATTACACAATAGGCCTCTGTTTATCTTTGCATGGAAACTCAATATATAAACTGAACAAAACTTCATTGTGTCCATCACCATATCTGATTATCTGATTGCAATTAATCGCTGTATGCAAACTGTAATCACCATTGGTGATTTGCGGAGATCTGTAAGGCTGAAATAGTGAAAGCAAAAATAGTACAAAAATAAAACTTGACTTGTAAATTATTTAACCATGTAGGTTATCTACAAAGATGTATCAAATTGACATTATATACAATATTAGATTAGTGGATTCTGTTTAATATATCCAATCTTCATAATTTCATATGACATTCATTTTTAGTAAATATCGTACTGAATTGTCTACCAATAATAATGTGAACACTAATGGTAACACAGCAAACCATGTGAATACAGTACAAGGCTACATACTTAGCATCCATCATACAACAATAAGGGCAAACTTACTTTCTTAATGAGAGATATTTGCTTATCATTTAATTAATTGCTGAAGTGATGATCTGTTAGACAGATCCAATCAAAAGGTGATCATGAATGACCTGATGAATGTTGTTTGTGCCGAATGCAAGAACACGGATGTTTTCATATCTGTCCACAATTACTCCATTGGGACATCAAAGATTGTCAGGACTGTAGGTAAACTGCTTCTGTAACCATCCATGTCAAAACAGACAAGAGAATTCATACTATGTGCACTGAAATACACTCGTGTTTTCATGTTATTCAGAGGTATGTAATTGTATTCAGAGTTATACTGATAAGAATACTTTGCATCTTCCAGCATGTTATGATAAGAATACTTTGCATCTTCCAGCATGTTAATCAGTTATTTCAGTTGATAAGCATGTATTTTGTTTTATCTGAAGCATTTGTGACGATTAACATATCCTTACTTTTGTGAATGCAAATTCCCCACTAATAGTTTGGCCATCCTGAAGTTGTGACCTGTAGGACAAACCCATCCTGGGACAGCTGATGAATATTGTCAAACGTGTATCCAAGAACATAGATGTTGTCATATCTATCCACAGCTACTCCTGTGGGGTCTCTAGGATTGTCAGGACTGTAGGTAAACTGCTTCCTACTATCCATGTTAAAACAGAGAAGAGAATTCATATATTACACAGTAACATACACTTGTGTTTACTTGTGATTCATAGCCATAAAGTTGAAGTATCAATTTGATTTATCTAACTTGAGTAACATGAGATAATATTAATTTTCTTACAATATTGTACCAGTAACAATTTAAATGACAAAACTTTGCTCACTATTTAGTTACGTTTAAAAAAAATTGCCTTTCACTTTACCAAAGCACATCAATATGTATTTTTTTTTTCATAAGGCTTAAATGTATGCAACTTTACTGGAATGTAACATTAAATGACCTTGTGTTTATTTCTATTTCAGATGATAAATGTGCAGTTTTGTTGTGTCTGAACCATTTGTGATGATTAACATATTATTGTTCTTGTGAATGCCAATTGCAGAGGGATATGGTGGCACTCCTGAAGTTATGACCTGTAAGACAGACCCATCATGGGAGAGTTGGTGGATGTTGTGAGACCAGTATCCAAGAACATAGATGTTGTCATATCTGTCTACAGCTACTCCTCTGGGGCCTCTAAGATTGTCAGGATTGTAAGTAAACTGTTTCTTACCGTCCATGTCAAAACAGAGAAGTAAATCCATATTATCAACACTGACATACATTAATGTTTTCATGTTATTCAGAGCTATGTAGTTGTAACTGTCCAGAGAGTCATACTGATGTGAATACATTGCATCACCTCTTGTGTTAATCAGACTCCAGTGACTCTTGTTATTACCACAGCAACCATTCACAACCATCTCCCCCTTCCCAGCAGCTGCCAATCCATCACAGTAGTATTTTGTTGTTATCATTCTGACTGGCCTGATTACGTCACCCACCACTGACAGGATCTGGATATTATTCTGTTTATAAAAGGACACTGCCACCTCTTGGTCATCCAGTACACAGATGTTCCATGGATCACCTGTTAGTGTATGACTTGTAATGTACTGATAGGAAGAGTTTAGTAGGATGCATTGTTTATTGCTAAAATCAGCAAGCATCACCCTGTCTCCAGGGAGAAATGTGACACCAGAATACCATGGTGATTTACCAGTAGAGGCTGTAGGATCAATTACATCAAGTCACTCGACCTGACAGACCTTTGTTGTCCGCTGCGAGCATATTAGGGGTAGAGTGTTGGAGCTGGCTGTAGTCACAACTTTCCCCAATTCAGACAAAGAGAGGGACACAATGGATTGCATCGCAGGAGAGAATTCCAGTTCTACTGTTATAGAGCCAATTTTCTCATACTTTTCTCCAATCAGATTGCAATAGGAATCTAACTGCGACTTCATCTTTTCCGCCATCAGAAATGTTTGCAAACTGCTTCCATATTTATTTACTGTTTCAAGGAGATGGTAAGAATTTCTCACAGCATGAATTAGTGACAAGCACTGGTGATTCTCATCCTGTTTCCTGATAACCTCTTCTTTGAAAATTCTATTTCCCTCTGTCTTCACTCGTTTCTCAAACTCGTCTAAAACCGAGTTGATTTTCTTCCTTACTTCTCTGATTTTGTCGATCATTCTATTAACATTGGGCTCAAGTTTATTAACAAAGGCCTCATTCATATCCATGAACTTCTTTAAATGGAGCTCAATTTTCTTCATATCCACAATTATTTCGTCTGGCTTGCTCTCACGTAGCAGTGCAGGGAGTTCTTTTTTTAAGTCTATCAATTGGGAACAAATTTTATGGCACTCGAAGAAGCACGTGCCACAACAGGGAACGTTGTGGTTTTTGCAGTAATATTTTATATCTTCTCGATAATGTTCCGAACATGTAAAGCCTTCTGCAAGTTTCATTGCATTTTCTGGGTTAGAAGTTAATTCCTCCACACTAATAATGGTATGTTCCTTTGATACTGTCTGTTTTTTATGAAATTTCAAGCAATCTCCACACATGCCCTCTTTGCATACTACACAGAATCCTTCAGCTGGGACAGAGGCACCATCGCTTTTACAAGCGTCACACACACAATCTACATTCGGTTTTGCTGGCAACATTGACTGTAAGACTGTGTTGAAGGGAAACAAAGTTGCCCATTCACTTGCCAGTCTATCCTTAATGGACGGCCTCGCTGAATTTCTACATACTGGACACTTGACATATCTCAACTTCTTATGCTTGACAGCCTCTGTTGTTATGTGAGACTGTAAACACTTCTCACAAAAGGAGTGGGCGCACGGCAGCTGTCTGGGTTTGTTGAATTGCTCCAAACAAATTGGACAACAAGGTCGATCTTCAGTCTCTGTTTTAGCAGCTGCCATCTTTAACATTCAACCATTAAATAACCTTGATATGACAACGTCTAAATTTTTTGTTGTATGAGCTATTTGGATAACAAATTTACAAACACGTCAATACTTGCATCAAGTAGTTTTTTCTTCCTGGTCTGTATCTCGGGCTCCAACTTGGAATAACGCAACAATTTGGAATCACTGTTTGTTGTGCTCTTTCTCGGGAACTTGTGTGACCGTATGAAGCGATATCCATAGACCGAGCGGCTAGTTTTGCATCAGTTACATTAGTGCATTTACAATGGATGATGTTCATTTTGCCGGGAGAAGGACAAGAATAATAAGACGACAAAAAAATCCATGACAAGGGCTTTTGAAAAATAATGTTGTTTATATTTATATTCTGGACGGGAGACTTACGGCTGTTTCAAGTTTCTGCAATAATACAGAGTATTCCTTTTTACCTTAGCCAAGTGTGCTCAAAGATGATTCAGCACCATTCGCAACTTCATATTGATTTGCTTTGATGCTTTTATTTTCCTGGTCTTTGACTTGAATTTGAGACAATATTTATTGACTATATTATATAATAAAAGGATAAAATATTTTTAAAAAAACAGACATTATCCTCCTCAAATTTGACTGAACCAGGCACTTTTCACCCACTGCTAATATAACCATAATAAAACAAAAATTAAGAGAAAAACAACTTAAAATCAGTCCAGGGTTTTCAAGAAACTTAATGCCAGTCCTCCCTTCTTGGGTGCCATTTCACATGCAGGATCAAGGGATGCACCCACTTTTACTGTAAAATCCATTGTTGAGAAACTGCCCGACCTGCGAACATAGGAACCGAACGCATTATCCAGGCTGAGAAATTGGGAACATATGGTGATAGATTTATACTGTTCTAAACCTATAAAGTGATTTCTATAAAAGCAGTTATCAAGAAGCAGGCACATATTCTAATGGCAAATTAAAATGTTTCATATAGCCTAGCTATATCAGATTTGTTATAATGACACCAAAGTAATTGACAAAGGAACCATTGTAAGTTGTAATAGTGTGAATTTTGCAAACGTAATTGTAACACGTAATAGGTGAATTTTGAAGATGTAAATGTATCATATAGCAATTTTAAGTTGATGTATTTTACACCGGGCTAAATTTGTGGCGTGTTTAAGGACGCTAATATTGGAATGCATCTGGTATGGACATGATTGATCGTTAATGAGGTACCGTTTGATAACTATGTCAAGCGAAACCAGGCTGGGAGCAAAGCTTGGATTTTGTTCACCGAAATGTCAAGCGTCCAAATGTTGCAGAAACATACTTGTTGCAATATTTGTCATAATTTGAAACTTTGCAGAGTTCATGATATTAATGGAGGCGGGAGAAAATGTAAAATTTTCCAAATTCTGGAGGGGCATGTTTTAATAACGGCGATTAGATAAACCTGGGTTATAATTGGGTAAGTTGACAGCTTGAGGAAAGGGGATGTTTCTCAAGCGATGTTTAGATTTTATAAACGACTTACCTAGCAGAAACGGGCAATCTAGTTTTTGTGCGAGGAGGAAGGTCTTGGCTCTCGTGGAAAGGCTGAAAGCCTCGCGAAGTTTGTCCAATGAACGTATAGTTGATAGTCTATGAAAGACACGTAAGGAGACCCTTCGGCTAAAGAGACGAGAGCGAATCTCAAAGAAAGATACTGTGTCTTAATTTCATACATAATTTTGCTTCATATGAGTCTTAAGATACGTGTTTGAATTGATTTGTCTTAAATGATATATGAATCGTGTATGTTTAGAATTGATCATTATTATGTCTGCAGAATGTTATGCTGACGAATTGTTAGTTAGCAATAGGTCGTATAAATTGAGAAATGAATTTTGTTTGATCTATTTGTTTAACTATGATGTGAATTTTTTAAACTTATGAATGGGTTGTATTACCATTGGAGCCGCAATGCAGTATATACGATTATTTACTGATCCGCCGTATGTGTAATTGTGTCCGACATTAGTTAAATATTGGCATTGCCATTAAGCGAGAGCTTAATAATGGTAACTAGTTCTATTGCAGGAATACATCAATTTGACCTGTACCATGTTAATTGCCTATAAGAAAATAGAAATTGACTGCATAAATACTGCTCTGTTATATTGAATGCAAGGTTATGACCTAAGGCGAATACCATTGAAATGTCTGTTGTAAAATTTGATGCTGGCATTCTGAAGTGTAAAGGAGGGCGAAATGTTATTTCTGTTCAGAAAGTAAAGCAACGAAAAAAGATTTATTCCACATTCATTTTATTGTAAAGCTTCTACGGTTGAACGATAGAGTGGACAGCAAGTATGAGACTGTACGACCGAGAGAAGCCACTAAAGGCGCTTACGCAATAGTAGGCCATAGGGAACAAGAGTGTTGCTGTTCATGTAGGCCACAACAGACAAGCTACATTGATCCTGGAGACTGACCAGCAACCTCTTAAAAGATTCTGCAGACATGCCAGACAATTAAAGTTCGAAACACTCACCCACTCGATTTCGTAATGAAATTTTTCTGTCTATGTAAACGTATCTGCTAATTGCATTTTGGAACTTTGTGTTAATTTTTTTTCTGGTAGAGGTGCATCCTACACATTTTGTTTATCTAATTTATTAAAAATTGTTATAATTTGTATACGGGCGCTCGTGTTGTTCTATTATATATCTCTGATCAGATCTCCATTTATTCCATCCATTAATTTCATATTTTAATATTCACTCGATTCGGGGTATGACACTTTGGTCTATCATCCTCTAGAAATCGAAAACAACCAAAAAGAAATAATACACCACCATAAATCATCTTTATTTATGTAAGTACCATCTGTTACATTTGTTTTAAATGCATCCAGTTTACCATATGTTAAATGACAATACTTTTAATGCAGTGTAAAATATATTTTAGGCATATCTCTGATGTAACCCTTGTATCAATAGGTGATATAATGCTCATTGATGTAAACTAGTATAAGGAAGATATGTGATAAAACAAACTCTGTTTCAACCTCTTGGTATGCCTACATGCTTACTTTATTAGTTATACGGATCATAGACTCCCTTCAAGACCTTTCCTACCTTTAAATCAGCCTTTCTGAACCTAATTGTAAAAAATGGCACGCAAGAACCATGCAAAAACTTGGAATAACCTTTTTATCTGTGAAATATAACCCTGCTGGGGAATAGTAAAAGCCCCTTTAGATTTTTAATATGTTCCATATATTTATTTTATGCAACAACTCCCTTCAAGATCTTTCCTACCATTAAATCAGCCTTTCTATTACTAAATTAAAAAAAAATGGCATGCCAGCATCATGCAACAACCTGGAATAACCCCCATAGCTGTGAAATATAAATCTATGGGGCAGTAGCAACAATACTTTTAGACCTTTAATATCTTCCAAATATTCTATTTCTGTAACAACTCCCTTGAAGTCTTTTCCTACTGGTACAATTCTTTTTACAATGATAAAAATGGCATGTATGCTTCATACAACAACTTGTACTAATCCAGTAATTTTAAAATACAAAGTCTATTGGGCAATAGTAAAATTCACTTTAGACATTTGATATCCAAATATTCATTGTATGCAACAACTCTCCTCAAGATAGTTCCTACCCTGAAAATAGTTTTCAGGACTAAATTCCAGAAAATGGCATGCAGGCATGATGCAACAATTTGGAAAACCCCTATATCTGTGAAATATTCTCCTACGGATCAATAGTAACAGTCGCTTTAGATTTTTAATATGTTCCAAATATTTGTTTTATGCAACAACTCCCTTCAAGATCTTCCTACTTTTAAAACAGACTTCTTAATACTAAATTCCTCAAACATGGCATGCAGGCATAATGCAACGACTTGGAATAACACCCATATAAGTGAAATATTACTCTACGGGGAGACAGTAACAATCTCTTTAGATTTGTAATATCTTTCCAATATTCGTTTTATGCAACAACTCCATTCAGTACCATTCCTACCTTTAAATGAGTCTTTCTGAAGCTAAATTCCAAACTATGGCTTGAAAGCATAATGCAACAACATGGAATAACCCCCATAATTTTGAAATATAGCCCAGTAGGCCAAGAGTTATAACCCCTTATTACCTTTAATATCTTCAATAATATACTCTTTCTCTGCAACAACAACCTTAAAGTCCATTTTTAGCTTTGAAGCAGTCTTTAAATGATCAAATTTCCAAAAATGGTAAGCAGGCATCTTGCAACAACTTGGGATAATCTTCATGACTTTGAAATATAACTCCAAGGGGGATAGGAACAATACCTTGAGACACCGAATACATTTCAAATATACTTTTCATGCAAACAACGCTCTTTACGGCATCATGCGACAATCTGCAGTTGGCTTCATATCCATGATACTTTAATATATGGGGCTATAGTGATGGTTCCAATAGATCTTTCCTACCTTCAAACTATTCTTTTAGGACTAAAGTCTGAAAATTCCCATAAGACATAAACAGCTAGCTGTAACCTTCATTACTGTAAAATATGCGCCCACCATCAGAAAGAAAAAAATTCCTCAGTGTCTATTGCCCAAATTGATTGTGGAATTATGGTGCACCAGCACTGTAATGTTATATAGCGCCACAAAAAGTTATATGAGGAAAATGAATACTCAAAAAGTCTTACTATGAAAGAGTGATAAAGCACAAATCACAAGGGCAACATGTTGGAAATATATGAGGGTCCCCGATCAAGGAGGGATGTAAAAAAACAAACCAACACAACGATAACATGGTGGAAATACAAAAGGGCTTCGGATCAACGGGTGATACAAATGTTCTTTGTGAATTATAAAAAGGATAATATGAAATAAATAAGGGTTATTAACTGTGCAGATAGTTTTTTTAATAATTCAAAATAAATAGGATTATATAAGAGTTATATTTTCAAGAATGTTAACTTCCTTCAAGAAATTTAAAATGCAAGTCGCATTTACTGTATCAAAAGTTCCTTCGTGTGCTGAACATTGTAGTAACTATCCCGAGTAGGTTGGAGATAGAAACAACCTATCATAAAGTACGTCGCAGTGATAGGTTGATCGCAAGAGACACTCTCGGTGGGTCTTCGCCCTTTAATATGTAGGAGTGTATGACTAATTCCATTTCTTCCAATCGCTACTTCGTAGCTAAGTATGAGTTCTGTAGGAATGAGGCCCGCCGCCTAATGTAGGTTTTATCACATGGAGTTTTGTATTCACAATATCATTCCATGATGCAGGCCGCTTACTAAATAAGGACGTTGTGGTATTAGGTTTAAAATCAAAGTATGATGTTTTTAAATCAGATGGTTGCAGAGATAGGGCCATTTTACAAATTGTTATGTGCAGCATTATTAAACAAAATTTTTTGATTCGGTCTTTTCCAGGAATACTGAATGACACTTGTTACACATATAATACCAACAAATTGATACAGTCTTTTTTCAGGAATAGTGAATGACACATGTTGCACATTTAATACAAGCAAATTAATATTAATCGTGTAATACAAATAAATAAATAAATAAATAAATAAATAAATAAATAAATAAAATCATCAAGTACAAATTTTAATATTTTATTAAATATTTTACTCTTTCAAACATATATTTCAACTAGACTTTCGATAGAACAATCACTGAAGAGGAGGTACGACTAACATTGAGCAAACTGAAACATGATAAAGCTGGGGGAATAGATGCTTTATCCAGTGACTTCTTTATATGTACTGGCAACATAATAGCTCCAATATTAGCAATATTATTTAATAAACTATTCGATGTTGGATATTATCCAGAATATTGGTCAACGGCTATCATCATACCAATTTTGAAAAAAGGGGACGCAAATGAACCCTCCCCAATTACAGAGGCATTAGTCTATTACTTGTATTGAGCATTATATTTACATCGAGTTTAAATAATAGAATAAATGTTTAAGTTCGATAACCCCACCGACATGGTAGTACTAACCCCAACTCACCAACTTGCCAGGAAAATGAAAGAGAGGTGTTAAGTCTGATACTTATCACAGCTTCTTTCGATGGCGCGGTGATGCATGGACTCCAGAAAGAATGAGCGAGAAACATATTCCTAAGATCATTATTTGGGATGAAAAATGCACGGTATCTAAAGCTATTTTACAAATGTTTCTTGATTGGCTATCGGTAAAATCAACGACGATTATCATGTGCAACGATCATGGTCAACTTCCCCTGTTCACAGGAGACTCGCCAAACGACTGGTTAAGCGAATACGTCGATTAGTACGAGGAAACGTTAGAGGACCACAGGGCTGTGGACGAATCATTGAAAAAGCTAAAAACAAGGATGAGACTTAAATCCATCAAGATTCAATGTAAGATGATGGGCAGTGTGATTCCAGAGACTATGATTGATGATTTCTGTAATTTGTTGCCCCTTAATGACCTCATAGTTGCATCCAGGAAAATAGTCCGTGATTCACTTCAAAATAAATCATTTTCTTACTTGATATGGAGAAATGTCGAGATGTATTAGTCCATTTACGTTATCGCCCAGCAGATACACCCAGAGAAAATATTGTCGTTGAGATTCCGGGATCCGTGAGGAAACAAAAGCTCGTTCTTAATGATATTGTTGTTGTCTCCTCTGATGCTGTTGAAAAACACTTAGCACAGCCATCATGCAGGAATCTAGGATATTTAGTAACAATTCACTCATCGCAGGGACTAACAATCAATGATACCAATATTTGGATTGTCGATGATCATGTCGAATGGTCAAATTTAGTGTATCGGGCAGTATCGAGAGTTCCAAAATGTCTCAGCTACACAGGGTGGCTTATATTGTGGTAGATAATCAGCCTCAGAAAATTAACGAGACATCTGATATGGTAAAGAAAAAATTAGCTGGTTATCAGCGAAATGACAAAAAAATAAATGTGTGTTTGATAGTGATGTTACTATTGACAAAGTGTATTTGTACCACATGAATGTGATTGACTTCTCAGCAACACGTGAGCAGGAGCAAGTTAAACATCATCCGGCATTGCCTAACTCTATTCGTGCTATAAACATTGGTCCATCAGAATCAGTTAAAACTCTGCCGGTACTTAACCTGATAATGAGATTGCTCAAATGGGACAAACTTTATTTAATGGCACCATCAGTAGATAACCAGTTATGCTATAATGTTCATAAGGAATTCAATGAAAATGCAAAAGATTTGGAAACAACGACGACGGTGACGGTGACGTTATTGAATTTATCACTGACATCGATGATGCGCCATCAGTCAATAATCTTGATGGTAGAATTAATAATCTTGCAGTGTATGACTATGTTATGTTGGATAAACAAACAAATCCAGCCAAAATATTCTCACGAGGTGGTCATAATAACACGGAAGTGATCAGAGACAACTGCAATCTTTTGATTGTCTTTAATGGCGTTGATACACATACGCTTCGAAATATTCATCAGACTTGGTGCTTCGGTGACATGGATATGATTAATTTTAAAAACTTCTTTGCTAATACTTTGAAAACTCCGTATACAATAAATTTACACGATCCAAGAACACGATATCGCATTGGTCTTGTTAAAATCTTTGGTTGAGAAACCCGTCAGCGCTACCCAGTGAGAAGGTTCGATTAAAAGTCAATTCATCCCCTAGTTTTTAGTGAAATGTTTCGCAATTTCCTGAAGTGTCATTATTGTGAAGTGGTTGAGCCCGACAACTTTATTATAAGCCTTATTTTTAAGAAATAGGACCTTGTGTTTGGTAAATGCAGCCTACCAATGTATAATTTTGTTATAGGCCTTGTTGTCACGAAATATGACTTTGAATGTTTAGCCTCCCTGCTTCTGGAATGTTCTCTCTCTCTCTCTCTCTCTCTCTCTCTCTCTCTCTCTCTCTCTCTCTCTCTTATTCTGTCTGTATCTTGCTGTCTCTGTGCAGTTTGGTTTCAACAAAAGCATAATGAAAAGAAGGTACGCAAGCTATGCAATATCGGGAATGTGTTTGTAGACATCTTTGTTGATAAGGTTGTTAATAATGATAATAATGATAATAGTAATAATGTTGCTTTGTACAATTTATTATTACAGAAGTCTTAATTTATTTAGGAGGTATTTTTATTTACAATGGCTAACTATATTTGTTATATTATTAATACTGTTCTTGTTGTTTTGACCTTTAACACCATTTCTCAGCACAAGATAAGTTATATACAATGGCCAGAATAAGTGGTGAAGGTAGAAACTTATATTGTCAAAGTCTTGAAATGACAGCAATGAATGAAATGCATTTCATCTGTTTTACTGCATACAACATACTGCATTCAATTATTGAAGCTCATGTAAAAATAATTATCTTTATCCATTTCTCAGGACATTTGCAGAAACAAAATTTTTAATATAGCACCAGTAACTGTTTGTGATGACATTTACAAATGGATTTAAATACAAGACTTTGATATAGCAAAAATGTAAAGGTGAATAGAAAGCAAATAAAACACAAAGCATTAAGGGTTATAATAAAGCCATAATATCCAGAACTGTCCTGAGCTTAGTCTTGTTTTGTATTTATGAAACACTTAAGGATTTATACATATTTCTGGAGTTCTTTGACACATTTTGAAAAGCCCACCATAAGGCAGAACACACTATGTTATGATGGTGTTCATCCATATGTTTGTTACCATTTTCTGTTCTGCAGAATACACTGAGTTGTCCACTATCTGCAGATGCAAACCTTAGTGGATGGCTTGCGCTACAGGCAAGGGCAAATCGTATCTGTTCTAGGCTCAAAAAACCCAAAGGCCAGGGTTTCGGACTAAAAGAAAAAAAATGGTTTCTGTATTATATCTTGAGCTCTTCAACATCTACAGCTACCATTTGTGCAGATGATTCACACATAAGGTAAGGTAGACCCTATTAACTGTGTGGATGAATGGCCAAACTTCAAATGCACTGTGATTGAAAGAGAAAAATGGCTACCAGAAACTAACTTGAGTTCTTCAACATTTATAGTTACCAGACTTAATGATAAGTTTTGCTTGAGGTAAAGAAGAAGGTGATTTGTTTTTTTTACTAAAGGTCAAGATCACGGACAGAAAGAAGGAAAAAGTTCCAGCACACCAGTTTGAGCTATGTATCATCTACATTTACATAACTTTGTGGGTTGCTTGCAAATGAAGCTAGGAAAAACCCTGTTGATTTTGAGGTCTAATGGTGTAACGTTAAGGTCATTGACTGAAAGAAGAAAATGGTTTCCACCAAATAACTCCTTTTATTCATCGACAGCTACTAAACTTTGTGGATGGTTTGCTCTTGGGATAAGGAAGAGATCTATTGATTTGTGGTCAAAATGTCAAGGTCAGCATCACTGAATGAAAGAAAGAAAATAGCTTCAGCACAGTAACTTTGAGTTATCTCCTATAGTAAGTTATGTAAGAGCATGAATGGCTTATACTTGGTATAAGGAAAGACATTTCTGATTCGGGGTCAAATGATTCAATGTACAGGTCATTGACTGAGAAAATTAAAATGGTTTGGGCACATTAACAGGAGTTCCTCACCATCTACAGAAACCAACCTTTAAATAGTAAAATGGTTTTGACACATTACCAGGCGTTCTTTACTATCTACAGATACCAAACTTTGTGGATGAGTTGCACATGATGGATGGAAGAATTGTGTCTATTTTTAGATCAAACGATAAAAGGTCAAGGTCAGTGCAACTGAAAAAATGCAGATAGTTTCTGCACAAGGACTTGAGTTCTCTGCACACACAGTTTGGTTTTAATTTGAGAGGATTTATTTATTTAAAGCATTCACTGGAATTGAAAAGTGTAAATCACTAGTTTTGGATTATTGTGAATTCATTTAGAGATGTTTTGGACTATATCATTGTGATACATCAAGACTATTAACATATCAACGCTATTTCAGATTATTTCATCTGTAATTTCATGTTTGGAAATCATTTGGAACACAACTAGAATTCATTCAGAATAATCTATATTTTTGGAGATGTAATAAAACGTTTAGAACTATTTGTGATTTAATTCACAATATTGTAAGTATTTATCAAATTTTCAATTTGTATTTTAGGGCAATCAATAATTTTTTTTTAATTTGTCTAAACTTGATGGTTTTGCTTTTTTCTGTTACTGAGTTTAAGACCATGGAGTCGGATCTTTTTGTATGGGTTGCAATTAGCGTGAGCAAGAATCAAAAGGCCATAGGTCATGGTCACTGACTCCGGGAAGGAAAATGGCTTTAACACAATGACTTGAGTTTTTTGCCATGTATCGTTATAAAATCTTTGGGAATGGTTTTAATTGAAGTAAAGAAGAACCCAAAGGAAGCTCAGTTTAAGAATATTCTTATGGAATTTAATGCTGTTTTTCAGCATAAAATTGGCTATACACAATGGCCAGTATAACTGGTGGAGGAAGAACTGGGGAAAACCCCAGGAACAACCACCGATGCACAGGAAGCTACTGGCAAGCTGTTTTTTGTACGCATATTTGTTGAGCCTGACATTCGAATACATGCAGACAGGTGAGATATCAGTGAATTGCCTTGGTGAGCACTTTAGGCCACTTGGCCACTCAGGTTCCCCTAAGTTTGAGGAATATGTTTCATAAATTTAATAAAATGAGATTGAGGAAAGCGTTTGTTAAATATAGTATGTTGGCCTCTAATTATTGCTGTTACTGTTTTCTCAGTGAAAAAGTGAGATTGAGTAAAGATGATGATGTCATTGGAAGCAGAGCCATCTTTGACAGCTCAGTTTTAGAGATTTGTGTACAGGCCCTTAACTAAAACAAATGCATTAGATAAAATCCTTGTCTTGGATAAACCTATGGTGTTACATGAAGCCAGCTTTCAGCAGTGGGAACTATGAATTTCTTTAACAGTGATATGTGAATTTTTTGAACAGTGATACATGCAAAAGTTTTTAACAGTGATATAGGTAAATTTCTTTAATAAGAAGATATGCGAATTTCTTTAACAGTGATACATGTGAATGTTTTGTAACAGTGATATATGTATATTTCTTTAACAGTGAGATATGTGAAGTTCTTTAACAGTGAGATATGTTAATTTTATCAACAGTTAGATGTAGCTTAAGTTTAAACATTGTTATTGCAGCACAGGTCATGTTTCAGTAGTGCACGTTTATATCACTGAGCTACTCTCAACATTACTCTTAACCAGGATGAATATGGCGTGGTCAATCCACTTTGTGTGTATACAGTGGGGAATTAACAACATACTTTGTGTGTATCCCATAGGGTTCTTCATGGCATACTTTGTGTATATACAGTGGGGTACTACATGGCATACTTTGTAGGGGATACATATAATTTTCTCACAGTTTTTCACAGTGATTCTCTCACTCTTGAATATTCAGAATAAAACAAACAATTAAGATTCTTTCATCTTTGTCTTTCCTGCTTTAGTTTCTTACTTATTCCAATGGTGCCATCATCACTGGTTAATGTTTTGATTTTTCTATAAGATAATATGTAGCAAACCATGGAGGGATATATAGCTGTCATACTTGGACTGTAGAATTACAAACATCTGCCATGTCATATCCATGGGATATGTAGTTGTCATACTTGGACTGTAGAACTAGGAATATCTGCCATATCATATCCATGGGATATATAGCTGTCATATTTGGACTGTAGAATTAGGAAAGTCTGCCATATCATATCCATGGGATATATAGCTGTCATGCTTGGACTGTAGAATTAGGAATATCTGCCATATCATATCCATGGGATATATAACTGTCATGCCTGGACTGTAGAATTACAAATATCTGCCATATCATATCCATGGGATATATAGCTGTCATATTTGGACTGTAGAATTAGGAACGTCTGCCATGTCATATCCATGGGATATATAGCTGTCATGCTTGGATGTAGAATTAGGAATATCTGCCATATCATATCCATGGGATATATAGCTGTCATGCTTGGACTGTAGAATTACGAATATCTGCCATGTCATATATATGGGATATAAAGCTGTCAGGCTTGGACTGTAGAATTAGGAAAATCTGCCATGTCATATCCATGGGATATATAGCTGCCAGGCTTGGACAGTAGAATTAGGAAAATCTGGCATTTCATATCCAGAACATGTGAATGCAGTCATGATGCAAAATTTATATGAATTTACAGACTTCAAGAGCAGTGTTGCATGAGAACTCCTGCAAAGGAGTTAAAGTTGCACATGTATAAATGTACTCTGCACAGTATACAATTTTTATTATATATATATATAGAGAGAGAGAGAGAGAGAGAGAGAGAGAGAGAGAGAGCACTAACAAAGAGAGATGGATATTGAATTGTTAGGTAACTATTGAATTATGGCTGTTTCCTCCCTTCTCCTTATTTTCTACTACCCCTCCTCCTATTTATTGGACAATGGGGAGCTACCCACTTTAGATAAAATCCTGGCAGCATCTCTGCATCATTAAGCAAAAACCACATGAAGCAGCCAAATTTAATTTGTTAGATATGTTTGCATATGTCGATGGCTTGAATAAACTTTCATGCCATTGTAATAGCAATTTTATACACCTGCCATAAAGCTGAGCATATCATGTTATTACATCCATCTGCCCTTTCAAGTATCCACCTGTTCCCCATTTTGTTTCCATTCAATAATTCATGTTCTCCACTAGGTACAGTTACCAAACTTAGTCAATAGTATACATCTACTTACCATTACCAAACTTAGTCAATAGTATACATCTACTTACCATTACCAAACTTAGTCAATAGTAAACATCTACTTACCATTACCAAACTTATTCAATAGTATGCATTTTGTGATCCTACTGATTTTGAAGTCAAAAGTTAATGCCACTGTAAAAAGAAAATTGGTTCTGTGCAATATCATTAGTTCTACATCACAGAGATAAACCAGTCCTTGTGGATGGCTTGCATTTAGGGTAAGAAGAAGCTTTCAGTTTTGTGTTCCACTTGTCCAACTCATATATTACTGTTATACTGAGACACTTTATAATGATAGACTGTGTTATACAGAGACACTTTATAGTGAGAGACTGTTACAGTTAGAGACTGTTATACAGAGACACTCAATAGTGAAAGACTGTTATACTCAGATGCATCATATTGAGAGACTATTATAGTAAGGCCCTTTTTTATGTATATTTATAATGTGTGCTTGACCTGTGATTAAGGGTAGTGTTTAGGCCTACCTGGCTTGTATCTTGTTTTTTAAGATATTTACTAAAAATTGAGTTCAAGGCCTAATTTTGTTTATGAGTCTGGTATGTTTTGGAAGTGAACTTATTGACAATATTTTGGAATTTTAAGTGAGGACATATATATAAAGTCTCATGTCTACTTTGAGTTCAGTCTGTGAATCATTTGCTGTTGTATTCAGACATAATTTGAAGGGAATTATGTTTCAAATTACTCATTGGAATTATAAAGTGCTTATTCACTTTTTGGACTAAAACACTACTTACAATTATAAAGAACTCATTCAAAGACATTCTGAATTATATCATTGCGGTACATCAGGACATTTAAGACCCTTAGTACAAGACAGTAAAGACTTGGTACATCAGTACATTCATAACTATTGTAATTCATTCATAACATTCTATATTTTGGACTTGCAATTATGAAGAACTCATTCAAAGACATTCTGAATTATATCATTGTGGTACATCAGGACATTTAAGACCCTTAGTACAAGACATTAAAGACTCTTGGTACATCAGTACATTCATGACTATTGTAATTCGTTCATAACATTCTATATTTTGGACCTGGAATAAGAAGATTTAGGATTATCTGAGATTTAATTCCCAACTTTAACTTTGTAACTTAGAGGAATTAATTGTTTGTTAATTTTCCTTAAATTGTTGTTTTTACTTCTTTCTGTTATACAGTTTAAGACCTAGAATCGTATTAATTTATAGTGAGAAATTATTAAACTGAGACATTTTTTAGTGACAGGCTGTGTTATATTTCAGCTGTTTGTAGTTAAAGACGTATACTGAGAAACTTTAAAGTGAGAGGCTTTTACACTGAGACACTATGGTGAGAGACTATTATACTGAGACTCTTTATAGGAAGACTGTTATATGGAGACTTTATAGTGAGAGACTTATACTGAGATACCTTATAGTGAGAGACTATTATACTGTGACACATTTTTAGTGAGAGACTGTTATACTGAGACACTTTATAGTGAATGACTGTTAAACTGAGACACTTTTTATGGAGAGACTATTATACTGAGACACTTCATAGTGTGAGGCTGTTATATTGAGACAATTTATACTGAGAGACTTATACTGAGACACTTTATAGTGAAAGACTGTTATACTGGGACACTTGATAGTGAGAGACTGTTATACTGAGACAATTTATAGTGAGAGACTTGTACTGAGACAATTTATAGTGAGAGACTGAGACTATATTGGTGAAATTCAGGCAATTGTTGCACATAACTTAGCTGGTACTCAGTTAATTTATTTCTACTGACCTGAATTAGACCCACAGGGGGAGTTGCTAGATTATCATGTTTTTTATGACACAATCTTAATAGGCCTATTAGTAGGTTATAATCCATCTTCTTATCCATCAAACACCAATAAAACTCAATACAGTAGAGCACTTGCCTGATCTTCTTATGATCAAACACCAATAAAACTCAATACAGTAGAGCACTTGCCTGATCTTCTTATCTATCAAACACCAATAAAACTCAATACAGTAGAGCACTTGCCTGATCTTCTTATTCATCAGACACCAATAAAACTCAATACAGTAGAGCACTTGCCTGTCATATCCTATGACAATTGGAGGTTACACTGTGTAGTATGTAGCTTGGTGTTATCTACACCAGCTCAAGAGAAAGATGGTCAGTATACTTTACACACTTAATGTTCATTTGAAACTGTATCTTGTTGAAGCCAGTTCATGATTGCTTCCCCAGCATGATCAATGATGCAAACTAAGCCTGAAGCACCCTCTCCCATGTCATGAGAGGCAATTACTGAAGGCAGAATAGGCTCAAAAGCAACCTTTCGCATGGCAGGAGAGACAATTAATAGAGGCATAATAGACCCCAAACATCCTCTTGGATGTCATGAGAGTCAATGAATGGGGGCAGAATTAATGGGGCAGAAATGGCCCAAAGCACCCTCTTGCATGTCATGAGAGGCAGTTAATGGAGGCAAGAATATATGTTGCTCAGTAGTTGGAGTGCTGGAATTGTCATGGAAAAGGTGTAGGTACAAAGCCTATCATAAAATCAGCCATAATATGCATATGGACAAGGCAATTTATTTTAGTTGTATAGTATATCTCATCCCTAATTGTCTAACTTGCGGAGCCATGAAACACAAACACAAACCAAACCATGATTGCAATAACCTGATTTTGATGGATGGATGCTTTGGGCTGTCATTAACCAATAAAAAGACAATTTATTAGTTGCAAGTCATGAACATTAGTTTGGATATATTCTGCTATTGATAATAAATTTTTTAATTATTTTGATTAGATTTTTTTCAAGATGATTTATGTTATTCAATGAAATAATTTTATTTTAATGACAATGGTAAAGTCCATCATCAGCATAACTTAGCAAGATGTGCATTAGTTTCCAGAGAGAGAGAGAGAGAGAGAGAGAGAGAGAGAGAGAGAGAATAGTAGATGATTAGTTTATTTAGAAGGATGGATATAATGTGTTTACAACTGGATAGCAGTTACAGCAAATGGACAAAATAAAATGCCATTTTCACAAATGCAGACAAAATTATCTGTCATCCATAAATACAAGACAAAATGATCTAGACAATGCAGGGATTTTATCAGATCTTGCATTTATATTTTTTCTGAAGACTGAAAAGGAAAGGTTGAAAAAAGTTCAAAGCAACAATCTTGATTATATTGCTATCTTTATTGGCATCATCATTTACAAAGATTAATGCATTTACATATGTACAGCACTTTGCATCTCATTCTTTTTTCCAATTTCCTTGGCAACAGTTACAATGTGTTTAATGGCATCAGCCCACTGGGGTTTGGGCTCTATTACTTTATACATACATTAGTTGTACAGTCTATGTTAAGTTTTTTCTTTAGTTCAGGCTTGTTTTGCATGCTGCATACATACTGTTTTACATAGAACCATGAAACTTGGCAAGAAGATGCATCTTGATGAGTGCTACAATCAAATCACAACGGTTGATCATGTTGACCAATATTTAACATTTGCCTATGTTTTTTGTATTTAAAGACTTTTAACAAAAGAAGGTCACTGTGACCTACATTGAATATTTTGTTGGCATAAATTAAGCTTATTTTTGTATCATATATATATATATACACACACACACACACACACACACACACACACACACACACACACACTGTATTGCACCTTGAATCAATCATGGAACTTGATTGGTGGATCTTGATGAATAGCACACATTTGTAGCAGAAATAAGGTCATTGTGACTAACATTTCACACTTCTTTAATTTTAGTTCAATTTTTTGTTTTAATTGTTCATGCTAGAAACAATACACTAGATTGTATGGATCTTTATATTAGTACAACATGTGTATGCAAAGGCATACTGTATGCATCTCTATTAGTACAACATGGGTATGCAAAGGCATACTGTATGCATCTCTATTAGTACAACGTGGGTATGCAAAGGCATATTGTATGCATCTCTATTAGTACAACATGGGTATGCAAAGGCATATTGTATGCATCTCTATTAGTACAACATGGGTATGCAAAGGCATATTGTATGCATCTCTATTACTACAACATGGTTAAGCAAAGTCATACTGTATGCATCTCTATTAGTACAACATGGGTAACCAAAGGCCTTGTGCCCCACATTTCCTATTTTACTAGCTTAGCTGGCTTTACATTTACCATATGATTAAACTGCTTATTCACATACAAAATCGTATTAAAATCATGAAACTTGGTAAAGGTCTAGCATGAAAGTTCAAGGTGAGGGAGCGTACACATACTAGATGAGGGCAGCATGTACATAGTAGATGATGGAAACATGCACATAATAAGTGAGGGAAACATACACATAATAAGTGAGGGAAACATACACATAATAAGTGAGGGAAACATGCACATAATAAGTGAGGGAAACATACACATAATAAGTGAGGGAAATGTGCACATACTAGATGAAGTAAACATGCCCATACTAGACAAAGGAAATATGCACATACCATATGAGGGAATCATGCACATATTAGATGTGGGAAAGATGCACATAGTATGTGATGGTAATATCCACATACTATATGCATGCATAGATGAGATGAGGGAAACATGCACATATTGGTTAAGCAAACATACTAGATGAGGAAAGCATGCACATTCTAGATGAGGAAAACATGCATATTTTAGGGAAATAGTTACATACCAGATGAGGTAAATGGGCACTACCAGATGAAGGAAACATGCACATACTAGATGAGGAAAACAATCAAATTCTAGATGAGAGAAACATACACATTCTAGGCAAGGGAAATATGCACCTTCTAGATGATGGAAACATACATATACCAGATGAAGGAAACACGCACCTTCTAGATGAGGGAAACATACACATATTAGACAAGGGAACGAAAACTTACCAGATAAGAGAAACATTCACATTTGATAAATGGAATATCCAGATGCTAGAAGAGGAAATATGCACATGCTAGATGATAAAAACAGTCACGTACCAGATGAAGAAATCATGCACATACTAGATGAAGGAAACACACACACACACACACACACATACACACACATGTTATAAGTATATATATATATATATATATATATATATATATATATATACAAGTATATATATATATATATAGGAGGCCCCAAGTGTCCGGGTGGTCTAAAGAGCTCTCTGTTATGGATCACTGCCATCTCACCTTTGTCTGCATGGGTTCAAGTCTTGGATTCGGCCAATGTGGGTATGTGAGACAGCTTGCCAGTAGCTTCTCATGGGTTGGTGGTTCTTTCTGGGGTTTTCCCAGGTTCTTCCTCCACCATTAATACTGGCCACCATGTGTAGCCTACTGTGTGCTGAAAAATGGCATTAAACCCTACAACAACAACAACAGTAACAACATATATATATATATATATATATATATATATATATATATATATATATGGTATTTGTTGTTTCCTCTTCTATTATATATGAGGGAAATGTGCACACATACTAGATTAGAAAAGAATGCACATACTAGATTAGGGGATATCCACATATAAGGTCAGAAAATATGCAAATACTAGATGAGGACAAACATTCTAGATGAGGCAAATATGCACATTCTAGATGAGGGAAACATGTACCGGTACATTTTAAATAAGAGAAACATGCACATACCAGATGAGGGAAACATGCACACGCTAGATGTGGGAAGCAGCACATACCAGATACGGGAAACAAGCACATACTAGATCATGGAAATATATAGATACTAGATGATGGAAGCAGCATATACCTGATGATGGAAACATGCACATACTGACTGAGGGAAACATACATATTCTAGATCAGGGAAGCTGCACATACAAGATGAGGGAAGCATGCATATACTAGATGAGGGAAAGAATCACATACCAGATGAGGGAATCATGCACATACTAGATGTGGGAAAGAATCACATACCAGATGAGGGGAAACATATGCCTTCTATGTACTTCATATCCAATGATGAAAACTTGAACCTTCCAGGTGAGGGAAACATGCACATAGTAGATGAGGGGAATATCCAGACTAGATGAGGGGAAATGCACATACTAGATGTGGGAAACGATCACATTCCAGATGAGGGAATCATGCACATACTATATGAGAGAAACAATTACATTCTAGATGTGGAAAATAGGCACATACCAGAAGAGGGAAACATGCACATATTAGATGCAAGAAAGATGCACATAGGACTATCTGCATACTAGATG
The DNA here is from genome assembly GCA_016617855.1 of Megalonaias nervosa. Lineage (NCBI taxonomy): Eukaryota > Metazoa > Mollusca > Bivalvia > Unionida > Unionidae > Megalonaias > Megalonaias nervosa. Next base: position 61,831 of record JAECUM010011645.1, on the reverse strand, counting down.
AAGAAACATGCACATAATAGATGGGGACATCATGAACATTCTAGATGAGACAAACATACCAGATGAGGTAAACATGCACATTCTAGATGAGGGAAACATGTGCATTCTAGATGAGGGAAACATACAGATACCAAAGGATGGAAACTTGCACCTAAGAGATGATGGAAACATTCACATATTAGATGAGAGAAGGGGTACATACCAGATGAGGGAAACCTGCACGTACTAGATATGGAGAATATCCAGACACTAGATGAAGAAACATGCACATACCAAGATGAAATCATCATGCATATAATAGATGAAGGAAACATTTACGTACTATATGAGGGAAACATGAACACACTAGATGAGGGAAGTATCCAGACACTAGATGTAGAAACAATTACATACCATACAAGGGAATCATGCACATAATAGATGAGGGAAATATTTACATTCTCTATAAGAAAAACAGGCATAATATATGAGGGAAATGTGCACATTCTAGATGAGGGAAACATACACATAAAAGATGAGGGAAATATTAACATACTAGATGAGATACACATACACATATTAGATGAGGGTAGGAGTACATACAAGATGAGGGAAACATTCATATACTAGATGAGGGAAGCAGCACATATCAGATGAGGGAAATATTAACATACTAGATGAGGGAGGCAACATGAAGGAAACACATATATTATATGAGGGAAGGAGTACATACCAGATGAGGGAAACATGCACATATCAGATGAGGGCAACATACTTACACTAGATGAGGGAAGCAACACATAATAAATGAGGGAAACATGCACATACTTGATGAGGGAAGCAACACATGCCACATGAGGGAAACATGCACATACTAGATGAGGAAACATTCACATACTTGATGATGACAGAATGCACATTCTAGATTAGACAAACATGCACATTCTAGATGAGGGAAACAGGCACATTCTAGATGAGTGAAACATGCACATTCTAGATAAGGGAAACATGCACATTCTAGATGAGTGAAACATACACATACCAGATAAGGGACACATGCACAGTCTAGATGAGGGAAACACATATACTAGATGAGGGAGGCAGCACATTTCAGATAAGGGAAACATGCATGTACTAGATGATGGAGACAGCACATACCAGATGAGGGAAACATGCATACACTAGATGCACACTGAAGGTGAGGGAAACAGGCACATTCTAGATAATGGAAACATACACATAAAATATCAGGGAAATATGCACCTTGTAGATAAGGGACACATACACATATTAGACGAGGGAAGGAGTACATACCAGATGAGGGAAACATGCATATACTAGATGAGGAAAGCAGTACATACCAGATGAAGCAAACATGAACATGCTAGATGAGGGAGGCAGTACATTCCTAATGAGAGAAACATGCACATTCTAGATGAGGGAAACATGAACATACTAGATGAGAGAAACACTCATATTAGCAGCAGAGAGGGTGAACAGACCATTTTGCTTGAGACATTATTTATGAAAAAAATAAGCCTTTCTACGAAAAGGAAATCTTAAGGTCAATAACGTTAAACCACAATCTCTAACTGACCATGAGATTTCTCTAGGGTTAGCTTATCTCGTTACTTTATCTCTGACTCTTTGGTTTTTTTTATGGCGTGTTTATTTTATGCGCTGGTCACTCAACGTTGGTCGTTCACCCTCTCTGCTGCTGTAAATTAAACAGCCATTATAAATATTATCAATAATGATTGGAGAACCACACTCAGCTAGATTAGCTCAAGAGCGACTAGATACAATCAAAAAATATTTACCCGTCCGTGATTTAGTTAAACAACAACTACAATCACGTCAGGTGTCTCAAGTGGAATTTACAGAAGGTACAGAGCAATTATTTAAAGCGATTGTCGAACCAACAAAGAAAATTGTTACAGCAACTGAGGCAAGACAAAGAGCTCTTGAAACATTACCTGATGATATTGCTGGCCGTATTCAAGTAGCTCAACCACAACTACAACCACAACCACAACAACAACCTAAACCAAGAACTAAGATAATAGATAAATTTACGCCTGAAGGTATTGCTGCTATCAAGGACCCAAAGCAATTACTTGATATTGCTGCGTTTGGATATGATGAAAGACAAAAATATGTAAAACCAGAACATGTTAAATCTCTAAAACGTGCTGATTGGATCAGGGATGTATATAGCGTTGTTACTGGTATTCCAGAAATTAGATTTAATGAAGATATTGTTAATTTTAATGAATTTGATGATATTGTACATAAACATATAGAAGAAAGAACTAAACAATTTAAATTACAGAAACCAGTAAAAACACTTGCAGAACAAGTTCAACAATTTCCACAATTACTACCACCACTACCATCACCACAACGATCACCACGACTACTGCCACAACAATCACCACGATTACTACCACCACTACCACAACAATTTGAATTACCATCACCACAACGATCACAACAACTACAACAAGATCTACAACAATGAGAACAACAACGACAAGAAATGATGAAACGATTGAAATCACCACGACAACCAGTTAGAACAACAGAGGAAGAATATCAAGATCCTGGTGCAACTGGAAGTGGTTTAGGAAGTGGCTTTGTTACTTGTCCCAATAACGTCCTTGCTGATGTTGATCGACTAGAAATTCTCATTGGAGGAAAACGAGCTGGCAATAATTCCCCAGAAATCATTAATGAAGCAGCTGATATTTGTAAACGATTATTTACAGGTAGTGTTATGGATATTAATGTGTATCGGTCCCTCATTAATGAAATCGCCGATGATTATTATAGTGACTGAGTATGTAACTAGATGCAATTAGTGATAAAATTACTTAATAATAATATGATCGTACACAATACTCATAGACCAACCATGGTTAGGGTAATAAATTCACGATTACCAGTATACAAAACGACCTACGGAGATGGACTAGGTGATGTTGTTCAAGGTCTATTTAGAGGGATAGCCCCAAAAGCAATACCGCTTGCAAAGCAACTAGGAATGAAAGCTATTGACGTTGTTCGTGAAAAAGCTATTGGCACTGTTGGTGATGTTGCTAGCAAAGCATTCTCAGCAAATCAAGGATAGACTAGCGCGATTAATACGCAGACCGCCAGCGGTCCGACCTCAACCAGTGAAACTGGCCAGCACTGAAGTGATGCCCACAAATGTCAGTAAAATAATAAATCAAGCTGCTAATCAAAAACTAGCAGAGTTGGCTACCAACACTAATGTTGGGTTAGAAAAAGAAAAAACATATAACCGCTAGTCTGATAGCAGGAAGCGGTCTTCGTGTTAGACGAAGACGATAATAATAAAGATGTTCAAGCGTATATCTGATCCCGCGTTTGACATGGACGTACCAGTTTTAAAAGATGAATCTGTGCGCGATTATCAATATTATTCTTATGACGCACAAGGAGATCCAAATCAGCGTGGACGAATTGAACTACAGGTTCAGGATACAAGCAGATATTTCTTACCCGCTGAGGCATTTATTGAGGTTGAAGGTGAAATTTTAGATAATACTCTTGCACCGCCAGGAGCATACGCAGCTGATTTTAGTGTTGGTTTTGTTAATAATGGCATCATGGCGTTATTTAGAAGTGCAGCATATATCATTGATTCACGAGAGATTGAGATCTGTCATGAAAACGTCAACGTTGCCACGACGATACTTGGTCTTGCGCGATATAGTGATGATTATTCAAGATCAGCTGGACCATCAATGATGTCTGTTAAGGATACTTCTAACCACGCTGAGTATCGACAGTATGATATAGGACGCCCACTAAACAATGCTGGAAACGCCGGCGCTGATGTACAAAATATAATTATTAATGTTGATCCAGATTTTAACTTAGGATTTAAATCACGTCGAGCAATGTTAATCGGGGGAAGTAGAAGATTTTCATGTGCCATTCCACTATCACATATCTTTGGATTCTGTAGAAATGTTAGAAAAGTCATTTTTGGAGCTAAGCATACAATTGCACTTGTGCGAAAGGCTACCGACGATGATGCGATATGGCGATCCGTTGGTAATGCTGGTATAGTAAATTTAACAAAACTTTCTTTATGGATGCCAGTAATGACTCCAACAATACCTGAAGAAGAACATTTACTTTCTTTTATGAGCCAAGGTGGTAAATCGATGTTATCATGGTTAACAATGACCACAGATGCTGTGCAGAGTAATGTTAATGGTTTATTTACTTGGCAAATAGCATCACAGCAAGGTGTTTCTGCACCACGGCATATATTTATTGCGCTTCAGAATAATTTACGAGTGGATGATCAAACAGAAAGTAGTATGATATTTGACACGCTTGGGGTTAGTGAAGTTTCTTTGAGGATAAACGGACATCAAGAACCTTCTGAAGAAGTGTTGCTAAATTTTGAAAATAATCATGTTGCGCGTGCATATCATCGATTTATGACATTCATGGGACGTGATCAAAATATTGATACTGGTTTACAAATATCACAGCTAGATTTTACAACATTATATCCGATTTATTACTTTTCGCTGGAACATTTAGATTTGTTCAGACAATCAGTCGTTGACATATATTTTCGAGCTCGCGTAAACCGAGGAGCTATTGCTAATTACAGAGCTGTCGCTGTCATACTCAGCGATAAATCGATGTTACTTGAAGGTGTTGGTGGACGAATGAGAGTTATTGATGCCCCAGTAGAAAACATGTAATTAGATGACTCATAATAATTATAAATATCATATCTAGTTAATGTCAGTCTGACTCCTGGTCAGATTAAAAAGCTACAATCATCATCAAAAAATAATTGTGCGGCAAAAATATCACTAAAGCGAGAACAAATCGCAAGTGGTCCGAATAAGCTATCATTATCAGAACACCAGCATAAGCATTTCAATGAAGCAAAAAAAAAATTAAATAAAGGTATAAAACTTAATCTTTCTGCTAGTGTCATTAAAGACATCGTTAAAACGGGTGGCATATTTCCACTTCTTGCCGCGTTACCAGCAATAATAGCCGCTGCAGCCCCAGCTGTTGCAAAAGCAGCTGCATTAGGCGCTGTTGGAACCGCTGCTGGAATGGCGTTAAAGAAAGCAACGGGTCAAGGAATTATGCACGCAGAAAACTTAAAAAAAAGAGCACGGGCAAAACAACACGGAAGACGTCTAAGAGCACCAAACGTTCCACAGCCGGGCCGTCTAAGATTATCAGGCCCAGCATACGGTCGCGGTCTAAGACTTCCAGGGACCCCGTATTCATGGTACGGAAAAGGTCTAAGACTGCCCCGTAACTTCATCATCGAATTCGATGATTTTCCCTATGTCTAATTTTGATTTACTTAATGCTGCTGAGCAACTGAATATAAAAAACTTTAGAGGATTTTTTATGCGTGATTAATTACCTACTGTTGCAATGCAACATGAAACTGGTATTATTAATCTGGATAAAAACTCTGGTCCAGGCACTCATTGGGTGGCATATGCAATTGATCCACGTGGAATTATTTATTTTGATTCATATGGACTGGCACCATCAAAAGAGTTTTTAAAATATGTTAAAAGTGCTGCTATGCAAAGTAAGAATTCGATGCGTTCTAAGATCTGGTATTCAACATTACCAACACAAAAAATAACGGATCCGCCAATATGTGGTCGAGAAGTACTCGCTGTACTTGATGCTGTATCAAAATCAACAATGCCACCTCATAAAGTCTTGCAGGAATATACTACGTTGTCACACTTAAACAGATACCAGTAAATATAATGGTAGATATTTATGGAAGATCTTCTCGCAAAGCTCAGCAGCAAGTCGATTTATCTAAATATGCAACTCTTGATCAGCTCAGAAATGAAATCGATGATTTATTAAATATCACAAGTGTGGATCAAAATGAAGTTGTTGTTTTTCAGGATAAACAAGGACGATTAAAAACGAGTAATATACAACTGTTAGATGTTCTTATACGAATTCCCGCCGCGGTTATTAATAATATCGTTACTTTTGCTGATCAAGGTAAAATATAAGATTCCGGTAAGTCAGTTAACGATTTTATCAAGCGAGCTGGTGATTCATTCACCGGTTACATTATTATGAATCGAAATAAAATTATAGACCTTGGAAACCCAGCCGCAGATACAGATGCAGCAACAAAAAAATACGTCGATGATCAAGAATCTAAGTACGTATTAGTCAACGGTGGTATAATGCGTGCATTTCTCAATCTGAATAATAATGGTATTAATAATCTTAGAACACCAGAATCAGATTTCGACGCTGCAGCGAAGAAATATGTAGACGATAAGGAAATTCCTATGACAACTTCGTTAGCTACAATCAATATTGAAATGACTACACTCAGTACTAATTTTACTAATCACATACAAACTTTCTTAAATTTTCGTAGAAACATAAACAGATCTATTAATGATTTTTTTTTTAAATCCACCAACTGTAGATATCAAACTCTCCGATATTAACATGAAACTCAACGACATTATTAACAGAATACCTAGTATTGTTCAAAAAACTAATCTGATTAAAATTCCACACGGACAAATTAAAAATATCGTGTACACAGTAGCATCAGGATCATCAACATGGACACTGCGCGATAACACTCTCGAACATACCGCAGAAGTAACTGGGTTATACAGGCTATCTGTGTACGGTTTAGAAATTACAACGGCCACTTCATCATCATCGAATGTATATTATAATCCTCTACTGGTGATGCTAACCAAGGACATCAAAGAAACGTTTACATTAACATCAACGGAAATGCCCCCGAGATGTTACTGGTGGTGTCTGGAATTCGTAGCTGAAACTGTTTAATTACTTAATTAAATGATGTTGTCATTGTATAATGAATCAAGTGACGGAGTCACTTATCGACGTTCAATGTCACAGATACGCTCAAGTATGTGAGTGTCAAACCAAACTAAAAAATATCATCGACGATTATACAGTAAAAGTAAAAAAATATCGCAGACGTATGGTTGTTATTGATATAATTGTTTACACAGTTTCCGCTGTTATTGCTGGAACCGGATTATTATTATCAACAATAACAATGACAGCACCTGAAGTTGTAACAATTGTCGTTTCAACTTCAACAATTATCGCAGGCATTCTTAGTATTATCGCTAAGAAGATATCTACGTGTACAAATGATAAATTACACGATTACATAATAAAACTACACACAGCAACAACATCTTATTCTAAATTATCATCGTATCTTTCTGCGTACCACAGCGATGGTAAAATATCTGATGAGGAGTTAGCAACGATAATGAAAACCTACGATGAAGCATTTAGAATGGAACGCAACGCGTTCTCTAGTGATTCTAGTGATAAAGTAACTTGTGATAAGAGGGAAGATTGAATTCCCGAGAGTGCGTTCTATTAAAATAATAATTAAATAACGGAGTATTTTAAATAATGTCGGCGTTAGAACTATTACAAACAGATCGTCACTAATACAACGCCGTCAAAAACTACTATTATATCATTAAGTTCTACCAATCCTGAATTTAACGTTAACTTTCCAACTGCAATTTCAGCAAGTGAAATAGCATTAGCACAATTACGAGTTTATAATAGCTGGCCAAATATCAGGTCAAAATCGTTTGGTGGACTACTAGCAAACAATTCACTTGTATTTGCGAATAAGAATAAACCTGACGGAACTCCTGATTGGCAAGTTGTTGGAATTTCAACGGGTAGTTATCAAATAGAACAGATTAATGATGAGTTCCAACACAGAATTAAATCTATCACAGGAAAAGAATCCAAAATAGCAATCACTGTTTACGAACCAACATTATCAGCGGCGATTGAAATAAATTCCCCTGATTATGTTGTAGATATTTATCAAAGTTCGATCAGATCTGTGTTAGGATGGCCTGATGTTCCTCCAGACCAAAAGTCAAATGAAATTCCAGAACCAACCAAAAATGAATTTCTCACAACGATAAAAAGATTCATTAAAGATCCAGAATATCGAAATAAAAATCCATGGTATTATATAAAATTTGAATTTGATCCAAGCAACAATGAACATTACTTTACTGATTTTGACGGTAAAAGGATCCCCAAGATAACTAGATCAGTATTTAATGTCATCAAAGACGCCAGGACAAAGACTGATAGAGATATTGTTGATGAAGAATTTTTAAAAATATTTTTTAATGTTCTTAAGCCTGAATACGATAAAACACTTAATGATTTAAGAAGTTTATTTATTTCATTATCACAACATTATGACGATGGTGTAAAAAATCAGATAATCGAAACAATAAAACATTTAAATGGGGATCTTATTTGATTTATACATCGCCAATCGAAGTATTATAAAAACTGCGACTGAATCCGAAAATCATTACGCAGGTCTAAAACTTAAGCAATTATTTCTTGATCATTACAAAATAACAGAAAAAGATTTACAAACATTTATAATACCAGATTTAAATAACGCTGAAATAAAAAACAACTCAACGATGTCATTGATGAATATTTCCCTAAAGTATTTGCAGCGTGGATAAAAATAGCCCCACCACCGGTTATTCTTAAACACAATAATGATCCATACGGTGGAGGCCGTCATATCTCGCCTGGCATTGTTAATATAACATCAACGATCGCAGTCAATCTAGTATGTGATGTAATTGATGGCAGCTATCAAGTAGATCTTTCAAAAAGTAGCGCTGCTGAGCAGGGGTATATATTATATTCATTCAGTCCTTAAGCGTCACCTGGCTGGTTAATTGTATCTGAACCAATTAACCCCGTTTATCTACGTGTACATAATCCGTTATTATCAAGGATACATTTCAAACTTACAGACCAAATAGGACGTATTTTGGATTTGCAGAATGAAGTTTTAAGTATTAATCTGTATGTGAGATCATAGAGCGTTATATCGCAAAACAAAAAACAGAAGAAAAAGAAAATATCCGAATCTAACTCGGATCAGAATAATTTTTTTTACTGGGGTAAATCGTAATTATCAGAATAAAATAAAATAAGTAAATAACCTGTATACTAGTTTTGCCAGGGATTTTGTTTAGCCATTATCACATTAACTCCATCTTCACTTTCATTTTCACAATGCTCTCTTAACTGTCTTATACGAAAGTTCATAATCTTTTTCTGTTCGTATTCATGAGATAATTCTAACTTAATTTTGTCAATAGCGTTTGAGAGAGGTACAAACAGCTTTACCTGATTATCTGTAACTGTCGCCAGCGACTGTAACATTGGCTGCTGGATAAACTTCATGAATTTATAATCAGATGGCAAAGTGTACCTGTTCTCTAATTTCCGTTGTTTAATGATTCAAAGTCAGACAGAATTTTTTCAGGATTAAGATTATCAGATATATTTATACCGTTATGTTGTAATATTTTAATCGTAGAAATAATAACATTAATGTTTTCGAAATTCATTATATTCATTATGTTTGTTTAATATAAAAATAAAATCAGAATAATATTAATAAGATAAAAATAATAGTCCCTAAGGACTATTTCAAGATGATTATATACATATGATTATGATTATATACATATGATTATATACATATGATTATATACATATTATTATGATTATATACATATTATTATATACATATTATTATGATTATATGCATATGATTATATACACATGATTATGATTATGATATATACATATGCTTATGATTATATCTTAATTAAAGACAGCACAAAACACAGAATCTTAATTACAGTAGCAGTTTAACCCCATGTGAAACCCCTAGGTTGCCAAAGGACATCCTAGCAGGCTCAGAGGTTATGAATAACTGATCTTATGGACGCAGACGCATAAACACCCCCCCAGCGAATTCCTAATCGAAACGAAATACTAGAAATCAGAGGGCTGTCTAGGCATTGTGATTTCATGTAACCCCTTAAATCAAGCAAGCATATTGACAGTAACAGTATTTACAGTAACGTATTTACATATATTTATAGGGACAGCACAGTTACATATAAACTTAATTCTAAGAACTTTAACTCTAGGACAGCACAGTTACACACAAACTTATCTTAAAGACAGTACTACAGGCCTTCTCTACGTTCAATAGAAATTTTTGCACACTCCCCCATCATAATCATCCAAGGAGTGCAAAATTGCACCCACCAAGTGAAATGGTGGGAGAGTGTACAAATTTTCTATTGAAACCTAGACGGGCTAGCTGACGCCCCATTAAATAATAAATTTTGGCATAATATCGCTTTTCGCCCGACAGTTTGCCGATCACGAGAATCGAACCACGGACCTTGAGTACGAGAATCCAGCGCGCTAGCAATCGGCCACCGGACTTCAATATGTATACATAATGAAAATATTATTATATAATTAAAGCGCAAGTATACAGAATAAAATCACAATTTATTGTAAAATGTATTGTGGATTTCTTAATAAAATCACAATTTATTGTAAAATGTATTGTGGATTTCTTAACAAAATCACAATTTATTGTAAAATGTGAATTTATTTTCAGTTTCCAAACACTTGAGACTACATTACACAAAACCCACAGCTAAAAGTCTGTATTAATCAGACGTTGCCAAGAATACTAAAATAATCGATAAGTTATACGAACACGCAATGCCATGCTCATTTCTAAAAATAACCTAATGTATACAATTCACCGCTGAGTCGCAAAGCGTTTCATAAGAATGTGGAAAACATAAATATTATTGAGATTTTACACAAACATAATGTTGAGACTTTACATGATTCATAGAATATTGTACACATTGTGTAACATACAGCATCATTATTTATACAACAACGAAATTATTGAAAATTTTTAATTGTTGTAGGGTCAAACCCCCAGCGATTCTCTAATTGATTTTCATGATGTCTTGATAAATTTGACAATGACTTACTAAAAGCTGATAAAAAATAAAAAATTTTGATCAAAAGTCACTTCATATTAGCACAAAATAGGAACATTTTGACCAAAGCTTTTTACAAAATCGAAAAATCATGAAAATCAATTAGAGAATCGCTGGGGGTTTGACCCTTTCAGCGGTAAAAATCTGACCGATTTTCATTGATTTTTTAGCCATTTTTCATGCAAAAAAACAAGGTTTTCGAACAAAAAACCAACAAAAAACAAGATTTTCGAACAAAATCAACAAAATAATAAAAATACTAAGTATTTCTAAAGATGATTTTTATCATCTTATTTTTATTTGCAATATTGTTGAGATTTAACATGCATAACTAAATTCATTCGAATGTTTTTACAGTCGAAGTTTGGACAATCAGAGAATGTAATATGTGTTTTGTGTACTATTGAAAGATATATCAATACTTACTCAAAACAGTGTGTGATCCATTTTGACCAAAACTAACAGTATATTGCCATAATTACAACAAATACGACAACTGCAAGATTTACTCAGTTATGCTTGACGGAGTTGTCTCGCTTAATCATCTAATACCATAGGAACATTACATCAATGAAAAAAACATCTGCATAAAACATACCTAGATGAAACATGAAACTAAACAAACACGTAAAACAAACTATGAAAGGAAAATGAGAAGATACTGGTTCATGAAGAAGGTTCTGGTAGACTAACATACTGGAATCTGATTTTTTGTCCAAATCTCATTGAAAAAGCAGATCTTGTGATATTATCTGCCACGTATTTTACTGAAGGTGATACTATGTTAAAGTATTTACCAGCAGAATTAATTGACTTAAACATAATTTCTTCACCATCTGTATTTATAGATTTAACAGCCCTTGCGTATCGTACGCCGCCAGAATTTCCGGACTTACAATTTTGACTTTGTGTAACAATTCGCAAGTTATCAAGCGAGTTATCGAGTTTATCACCACTGATGTGATCTATTACAAGTCCATCTTTAATGACCCCATAAAAACATTCGTAGATGAATCTATGTGAGAAATAATTTTTATTTCCATTGGTATTAAATCTAAGATAACCAAATTTATCAACATTACCGACTGGTTTCTTTAATCTACAGTGCCTAATTACACCATCACGAGATGCTTCATAATTTGTAATGATTGGATGCTTTACAAACTCATTTTGCTCCATTTATATACTAATATTATTTGTTAAATCATTATTTTGAGGGGAACCGAGTGGCCGAGTGGTCTAAAGCGCTATCCGTTACGGATCACTGCCATCTCACCTCTGTCTCCGTGGGTTCGAGTCTCGGATTCGGCCTATGTGGGTATGTGAGAAAGCTTGCCAGTAGCTTCTCGAGGGTCGGTGGTTCTTTCCGGGGTTTTTCCGGGTTCTTCCTCCACCATTAATACTGGCCGCCATGTATAGCCTATCGTGTGCTGAAAAATGGCGTTAAACCCTACAACAACAACAACAACAACAACAACAACATTATTCTGAAAATCTAGCGAGATAATCTTCCTCGGTTTTTATAGGAGATTTAGAAGATGTCTTATTTTTTTTATCGTAATATCGTTTCAGCTCTCTGTATTTTTTACCACCACATTGCACACACAGTTGAGTTTTTCCTCTGACTCCAACACCACACCGCACACACGGTTTTGGTCCTAAACCACCTTGTCTAACACATTGCATATGGTAGCCGCAGAATTTGTTTACGCATGCTTTGTTACAAGGAGAAGTATATCAGATCATAAGCCAATTACATCGATTCTTTGTTTGAATCATATACAAGAGATTAAAATTCCAATTGAAATACATATTTGTCTTAATTATAATAATGCAGGAATTATCCGCAATTGAACATTCTGGAGCCAGATTTGATCTTGACAGACTGCCGAAACAGAAATTTAGTTTTTCGATGCAAGATCTAGCTTTAACGAATAAAGATATAACAAAACGTATCCGTGAAGCCAAAAAGGAATTTCGCGACGATGGTGCGGCTCATGTGTGGTCGACATTCAGAATTGAAAATACTGTTAATGTGATGAATGACAAACGAGGAAGAGAGATTATTGACTACCTTGTTCAGAAATATTTTATTTTAATAAAATTTATTGTAAAGACAGACGATGACACTTGGATTATTCGTGACAAACGTGATTCTGTCCACATGCAGTCAGGAAATAATATTGTTCTTAGTAAAAATTCCAGACCAGGAATACTTACTGGTATTGACAAACCATATTACGAACGAGATTATCCTGTGACTGCGGTTGTGTACGCGGTATATCCGTTAAATAATAAACCTAATGTTGGGGATCTCAAACCTATGAAATTGTCAAGAATAAATTGTGTAGCTGAACGGGTTACAGAACACTTCACAAACACGATACGCGAAAACGGTTTAACGGATTTACGACGTAAAAAAATAAATACGTGGGCAGAAACAGTTAAAGATACCGGAGCGTCTATCAGCGACGTTGCTGAGCTGGGAAAGAAATTAAAATTCCCAATAACAGTGAAGACGTTAACCGGAGAGATTTTGTACAAACCAAAATATAAATCAAGAGGAGCTTCGATAGATATTATTGATCATAACGCACATGCATGGACTGTGGCAGTAACAATATTTCCACGAGACAGAACGGTTAAATTTTATAATGGTCATGTATTCGATGCTATCAGAAATATCAGTAAAATTGACCCTGTATCTGTTTGGCTGTTTCAGAGTTCGGAATATGATTATCATGATCAGTTTGTACGGTCTAATGGTGATATTTATCGTACAGAATTTCTCCACGAAGAAATGAAAAATCTTGCATTAAAATATACCTCTGATGATATTAAGGTTGGACAATTACTTAATAACTGTTTTACCGTTCCATCAGTTGCTGCTCACGCTGCTCAGGAGAAAAATTCATGGAAACCGACACGATTGGAATTTCTTGAAGATGTCCAACACAGTTGTGTGGAATACGGACACGGTGGATTGTGGAATACTAAATACGATTATAATGACGTTATCTCAGTTGATATGGTAGCGTGTTATCCTGGAAGTTTTCTTGGATACGGAGAATGTTCTGAATACTTTAAGAGATTTGGTCATCCTACACATGAGCTGACCAGAGTAGCGATAAACGGACCCTTACCAGATTTTGACTTAACCGGATTCGCCTGTATAGAGTCGTTCGAGTTTTACGGGGATCTCCATCCGATTGTTTATGCGTGGTTTGGAAGACATTTTTCAGAGCTACGTTGGGCTCCAATAGTACTATTAAAGTACATGCTTGATGCTGGAATTTTAGTGTCGTTGAACGTAAGTGAAGCAATTATATCATACCGCGTGCAGAAACAAGTTTGGTTGCCAGAACCGGATGTATTTAATATTAATGATGCTAGAAGAGATTTTCCTAATCCTGAAGATGATATTGTTAAAATTACTAATAGTATACGTGAATGCAGGAGAGAAAGTGATGAGAAATTTCCAAAAGATCTCGACAGAAAAATAATCGGTAAATTTACGCAAGGAGGATCATATAAACATAAACGAGCGTGTACAAGATTAATCATGGACGATGCTGAACTCGATTTTATAATTGCTGATACAACGGAGAAAAACACATTTATAAGTCGAAGTAATGCTTATTTATCAGACGGAACTAAATTAGATACAATTGTGAGCTATACTGATGGCGAGTCACCGCAGTTTACTCATTTAAGATCTTCGATGCTAGCGTATGTTTCGATAAATCTATTATCGATGATAAACAGATTTCCTCGTTATGCAGTCAGAGTCGCGACAGATTCATTTTACATAAACAAAAAATATGCGGATTCGTTAAAACAATTGCATATTAACAATCATTCATCATGGGGCGAACGGAGAATAAAACATGAAGATGTAATTGGTTATTCTGAATCTGCCGATGTTGAAATTGCGAAAACATATTACAAGAATAATCAAATACCAGGGATGTCATCGGCACCATCTGTATGTGATCCTGTAGCTAGACATAAAACCGTTTATCTTAATGGGTGTGGTGGTTCAGGTAAAACAACACGCGCGATTGAATTATTTAATAATTGTTCTGATATGATTGTTTTGACACCGACACATAAACTCGCCAGGGAAATAAAAGAACGAGGAGTAAAATCGTGTACATATCATAGTTTCTTTAGATGGTGCGGAGACGCATGGACTCCATCGCGGATGGGTGAGAAATACATTCCTAAAATTATTATCTGGGACGAGATATGCACGGTGTCGCTAGAGGTATTAAAAATATTTCTTGATTGGCTGTTATTAAAGAATACTGCTGTGGTGATGTGTGGCGATCATGGTCAACCACCACCTTTCATTGGATCGTCTCCACATGAGTGGCTGAAAACATTTGTAGATTATTACGAAGAAATAACTGATGACCATAGAGCTATTGATAAATCATTAAAAGAGTTAAAGTTAATAAAACTACAGCCAGATAAAATACAGTGTGAAATAATGCGTAAAGTAATTCCAGAAACTTCTATGAATGATTTTTGGACTTTATGGAGACCTGCTGATTTGATAGTTGCAAGTAGAAAAATAGTTCGCGATACACTTCAACAACAATTATTTACGTTACATAAAGAAAAATTTTCAAATCTACCTGTACCTTTGTGTTATCGCCCAGCAGATACTCGACGACAGAATGTTGATGTTGAGATTCCTGGTGGTGGAATACAAAATCTTGTGTTAAATGATATTGTTTTAGTTGTTGTTGATGTTGTTGAGAGCGCGTTAAGCATGGATAAATCGCCGTGGACGTTAGGATACGCTATAACGATTCACTCGTCACAGTGATTAACTATTACCGATACAAGTATTTGGATTGTCGATGATCGTATTGAATGGTCAAATTTAGTTTATCTTGCAGTGTCTCGAGTCAGAACAATATCTCAACTGGGCCGGGTTATCATGGATTGCGTAATAACCGAAGAAATCACTAACAACTTTGTCGATATCAATAAAAAAATTAGCGAGTTATAAGCAATATGACAAAAAAAAAATAATCGTGATTTTAGTATTGATGCTGAATTTATCATAACACTGAAAGCACAACAAAATAATCATTGTGCAAGTTGTAACTGTAATATGCTGTGGCAGTACTCGAGTAATAATCCAAGACAATTTACCGTTGATAGAATTAATAGTAGTCTTGGTCACACACGCGAAAATGTGATGCTGACCTGTCTTGAATGTAATGACGTCGAGGCGCAAGTTTACAAAAGTGAGTGCGGTGGTAATTGTGTATCTTTAGGAATTATTTGTAATTGTTCGCGTACAAATCCACGCTGAGGAGCAGTTGAATCTAATCTGTAGATTGCGGGTCTACCTGTGGACCTTACCACGCTAGAAATTTTGTGTGTGGTCACACTCCAGATAGGATCAGTTGCTCTTTTTCTACCTCCTTCAAGTTCACCAGGTTCATATAAATATCTTACGGTAACATTACCTAGTACTGGTTGAGAGGAAGATTTACGTTGTATTGGTATATATTTTTTGTGATCGCATTAGAAGGTTTCATAAAAGTTGCACGAGTCACTTCGTTGTTTAACGCAGCTATCACACTCGGTAACCTTGCAACCCATTCACGAGATCTCTCCGTGGACTTAAAGTCAGCGGATATTTCCTTTGCGTATTGGTATCCAAATAACCGCTCAGAAAGTGTTCGATTAAATCGTTCAACGATTGCCTGATCGCCGATGAATTTCCGTGTGTCCTCGTCTGATTTTAACGTTATTTCGCTTCATCAACGATGACACTGCACCAAGAAATTCTTTGCCAGGATCAACCTGTAGCAGTTGTGGCCATCGTAGACCACCACGTTGATAAATGCGTTCAAACGCAGATGCAACTTCAGTTGCTGTTTTAGTTGATAGTGGTTCTGCTTCTTTATATCTACTCGCAACGTCAACGACGGTTAACGCGTATCTGTATGTGTATTGACGTCTGCCAATTTTAATGGCATCGTGTGGTAAAAACAAAATATCTGCTTGATGAACTTCATTAGGGGTACTGACATCAAAATGTGCATACTTAATTTTTTTAGGTGGACTTAGATAGATTTGCCATATTGCCTGTCGTGCTAACCACGCTGCAGCAACATCACGTGAGACTTTTGCTGCTTCAGCAAATATACTAATCGCTGCTTTACCTCTCCAGTATCCTCTTGGACTATAATAAACAGATTCCATTATTATGATAATAATCAGTTGATTAATTACCAGCCCCTAACATTATTTTACCTTTCATACCAGCTTTTACCAGAAAGCTAGCAAGTTTCTCTCTGAGAGATTTATCAGGTATAGAATTTAACGCATGAATCAACTTCACATCTGCAAGGTGCTGTTGTTGTAAATCTTTACTTTTATACGCGACATCATGAATGTGACACGCTTGATCAATTGCGTTTATTGGATACTCTCCAGGTTTTGGTTGGTCTTGGTTATCGAGTCGGACATCGAGACGAGTTCCAGGACCACAATAATTATATCTAAGTAAATGTTTCTCACCAGGATACTTTGCCCATGGAACTCCTGGTAATTTACCTAACGAAGCAGCGATATCTCCACCTGCCTTTAATGAAATAAATTTGTATTTTGTTGTACCACATTTCACACACCTGCCTGTAAGTGCGCGCCTGTTATTTTTTGTTATTATTGTCGTTAATCCACTGGTATGAGTGGGTGCTCTACATCGAACACAATATAAATCCATATTATTATTATATGGATATAATTGACTTCTCAGCGACACGAAAACAAGAGCCAGTCAAGCATCATCCAGCGCTACCAAATTCTATCAGCGCAATTATACTTGGCCCATCTGGGTCTGGTAAAACGCAATTATTACTTAATCTGATAATGCAAAGGCTCAAGTGGGATAAATTATATTTGGTAGCACCATCTGTACATGATCAACGATGTTACGAAGTACTTAAAGATTTTAATGAAAATGAAAGTCGCTGACGTGTTCTGATAATGATGCTATTGATTTTATCACCGATATCGATGAAGCTCCATCCATAGACGATCTTGATGGATGTATCAATAATCTCGTAGTATACGATGATGTAATGCTGGATAAACAATCCAATCCAGCTCGGATATTTTCGCGAGGCCGTCACAAAAATACAGACGTGATTTATTTAACTCAGAAATACACGCAAATTCCTAAAGTGATCAGAGATAATTGCAATATCTTAATTGTGTTTAATGGAGTAGATAATTATACTTTACAAAATATTTATTATACTTGGTGTTCAGGGGATATGGACATGATTAAGTTTAAAAACTTCTTTTCAAAAGTACAAGCTATTCCGTTCGGATTTATAACAATAAATTTACATGACCCAAGATCTAGATATCGTATAGGTCGGGATAAAATCTTTGGTTAATTACAGCAGCAGAGGGGGTGAACGACCAACATTGAGTGACCGGCGAGTAAACGAAACAAATAAAAACGCGCGTCAGAGATAAAGTAACGAGATAAGCTAACCCTAGAGAAATCTCATGGTCAGTTAGAGGTTGTGGTTTTTATTGTTGACTTTAAGATTTCCTTTTCGTAGGAAGGCTTATTTTTCATAAATAAGGTCTCAAGCAAAATGGTCTGTTCACCCCCTCTGCTGCTCATAATAAATTTACTGATCTTCATATCCATGCCATCTGCCTCTACCCATACTGTTTAGCTCCTAAACAACACACATATATGTTATAAATATAGAAATGTAGGTTAGAATTCAAGCTATAAAACGGTATATAAATTATGAACTTATGAGTCTCAAATATTACTATGAACAATAGGGGCCACACGTGGTGGACAGATACACCTTACGGGAGGGATGGCGAGTGGAATGAGATTTCTGAGAACAAATCAGACTGTACTCGCTTCCAATACAAGTGAATGGAAAAACATATGCCAAAATGAAGAGCAAAGCATAACGGATACAATAAACACTACTGATAGAGACGATTAAACGAATACACTTTCGAAATGCACAATAAATTCAAAGCAGCTGCCTCTAGCTTGTTAGGTGATGACGAACTGGAACAGGAATATTCCACCCCCTTTCTCCCACGATCACTACATAACAGGCAACGAACCATAATCCGTTGCATATTTTGCTGTGTCTTCCTGCTGTGGCTTCATAATTTTAGTTTGTCAGAAAATATTTGAGACTGTCTTTCTGACTAAACCTTTTGCACATTTTACCTTTGACAGGGACCACAGGTGCGGGAGTCACTAACGATATTGAATCTTTTCCTGAGTGTACATCCAATTATATAGTGTTTGAGAAAAGTGAGGGTGCGTCAGTTTAAGGAACTAGTGAGAAACAATGCTTGACATGAAATCATGTTGACCTGTACGACATCACCAATTAACACATTGTCAAGGAAAACTCATCCCTGTATTCCCCTCAGACTTTACAGAAAGAAAGATGCGAACGTGTACATAGTAAGATTAATGATATACTAGTATATGCTTGGTACTGCTTTGCTCTAAAACAAGAATTCACCCTGCAACTGAGATGCAAATGTTCATGCTGCTGTGAAGGAGATATCCAATGGCCTTGTTGCTTCCAAAGACACCACTATAGTCATCATTGTCTAAGAAGATCTGCCAAAGTGAAGGCCCAACATGCGTAGATTATTGCATTGAGGATAGTGATGTAATAAAGAAACTTAATTCAGAAAATTGTTTTATTCTTCTCTACACTGTCCTATTCATGATAACCGTATTTGGGCCATTAGTAATCTGTTCTACTAGGCACGTGTTCCTTCAACAAATCTGATATTAACTTTCTAAGCAGACTGTTGCAAGTACCCGATAACGTAATTACATGATTTTAGTCTTTTGTATTTACGTTTATGAGCAGCTGTTACAGAAATAAATCTTGACATGAAGTAAATGTGAGATTTTCTAATAAGTGCCAGAGACCTTTCAGCATGCAAAATTAGTTTACTGTGAAGAAAATCAGCACTGTATTACATGTATGTGAAGTAGACATTGGTAGATAGATTCATGCATACTTACTCTGGTAATATTTTGGCATGGGTTGAATATGCAGGCGCCATTTTGTAACCAATTATAATAGTAGGGGACATCAATTTAATTAATCGTTACAAATATCATTGCATGAGTCATCACCTGTTATATCACCCCAAACGCTCACTTATTAAAAGATCCTGATGGAAAGGATCCAAATAGTCCAATACTATAAAGTTATATAATATTTAGGCTACACCTTGCTTCCATGGTCATAATGACAGCTGAATACAGCAACAATTATATTCTCCATACTGTATTGCTGGTGATTGAGTAGAGAATGAATTAAAATCGATGAGATAAAAGGACGTGTATTCCTTTCATTCTCACAGACTGGCTTATTCACTTTTAGGTGATAATTTTTTAGTTTCGTCCTATCGGCAGATTGGACGAGATTCTTTCCTAAATAATTTTCCCACTCCTAACATTGAAGCTTTTCTTAGGGATACATTTCCATTTTGCTGACCATTCAGATGACGAAGAGCCTAAAACTTGAGAATATCTATTATATTTATTTAAATGAACCTTCGCACAAGCATAGAAAAGGATGCTGCCAGAACATGGAATTAATAGTTGTTTTAAATGTTAAATATACTAACATTCTGAGCTGATACATTTTGTGCAGGTGTAGAAAAAAACAATTAGACATAATATCAAACAGCAATAAACTGAGTATTTTCTTGCATTGGAATGTCTGCAAAGAATAAAAATGACCCGAATTTGTAAATTATTTATTGAACGTATTGTAAACACAATGCAACCTCTCTTTACGTGTCATCTCTGGGATGGAATAAACTTGACCCTGTAAGGGAGCTGGAAATGCATCATCATTCTATCTTTTGCATCTAGTACGTAGCATAGGGCGGAAACCATCCTTCCGTCATGGACCTCAACAGTGATTTCGTCAGATAAAACTTTGTAGACCCAATTCCTAGAATTGGGAAATTCGTAAATCACGGAAAACTACTTTTGGCAATTAGTAACTAATGCTTCTTGTGTTCCTAACCTACTATCTTTCATCACTCCTGTACTTTTTGTTGCGTCTTTTTCTTATGCCCCTGTTTATCGGACTAAAACATTAATATTAAAATGATTTGTGTATAGCGTAAACCAATATTAGGTATACAATTGTGTTCTTGATCTGTAGAGAATGTGCTTTTTTGTTGCAGACGTATTGTAGTAAATCTTTTTATTATGTTCCCTAATTTGAGAGAGAGGATGTGTGGCCTACAAATGTATTTGTTTATTCATTCAACATTACATGAATTAGGCAGCATTATAGAAATCAAAGACTACTACAGCAAGTACGCTATGTTGCTATGCACTCAATTTATATTAATATTACCAAATTACCAACAATATAGGAATGTTATGCAAAGACTACTAACGAAAGTACCCTACTATCCTATACACCCAAGTTATAAAATAAGTATATTGCAATAATTCAATATTAACATAAAATATTCTGAACATTGAAAATTACTAAGCATAAAAGGTACCTTATTCCAGCCGGCTCTGAATGTGTACCAAGTTTGGTTGAATGTGTACCAAGTTTGGTTGCAATATCATGAATGTTTTGGAAGTTAGACACTGAAAACATTGTTTATGCATATGTCTCTTTAAAATTGTTTTGAGACTAAAATACATGAGGAGGTTAATGCATTTTATCCTACATTTCACATGAATATGAAATGAGCTAAGTTACCTCTGAAGAGAAATTGTCAACTGTTTTTTGTTACTGTTTTGGATGCTGTTGATAAATTCATGCGGCAGCTTTACAGATTATAGATCAAATGCTTTTGATATTTTCATAAAGTTGAGGAGCATTGTATGCCGGTTAATGCTACTTGACCAGCAGATTTATATAAATACCAGTGTTATTACAAAAGTTGACATCAAACAGATCACACAATATTTTCGATTACTTCTCCCTTCATGAGACACTCAACTCAAAAATTTTAATCCTGTGTAACCCTAGATAAATACTGAAATTTTAAATATATTAGCCACTATTATCCAAACTATGTCGAGTGTACAATGAAAACAAATGAACCTAGCATGCTGTCTGGCAATCCCAACGAAGTGTAGATCTTATTAATAAATGAAACAAGAACAACTTTTGTCTTTTGGATTTTATTACATCGTCAAGCAAGTTACAGTGTTGACGCGGGTTGTGGGGAATGTAGTTAACAATTGACCCGAAGATCTGAGAAACCCAACGAATCTCATGATAGACATGAACAATTCCAGCAAGAGAACACTTTGACTCCAAAATTTGGCATCATAACAAATGATTCAGCGACAATATCTTCAGGACTGATACCCAAAATGAGCACGAGATTCCAGAGGCTAGCTTTCCTAATTTGTTTTATAACAATCATTCTCCCAATATGATAAAATTGAATAAAGCTCATACACGTTAGATTCATGTTGCAGACTGAGAGCCCATCAAGTGAAATAGCGAGATGTCTGACATGTATAGTGGTTAGTTCCAATAACATAGTGACGATTTCTGTGAATTTTAGCTTCCCTCGCGCAAGGATTACCGGGATAGAGAAACGTATTTATAGTAGAGAATTTTTTTCGGCAAGATTATCCCCCCCCCCCATAGATGTTAAATATGGTCACAAATATAAACTGATATATCTATGTATTTATACATTTATTAAGATTTAACGACACCTCATGACGATAGTGCTATACAGTGCCAATTGAAAGTATGGTTCTAAAATAACATATAAAGAAAAATCGAGGACGATAAACGCTACGAAATAAATGTAAACATGAAGTATTTCAAGATGAAATACAAAAATAAAGATGTTAAAATTCTGTAAGGGGTAAGTAACATAAAAGATAAAGGTTAAACGTGTAAAACATAAACTGACATCCTTCGAAAAGTCAAACATTTTCTTGGGTATTACATAATCATAACGTTTCTTTATTGCGTTCATATCAAAATCTGTCTGTCTCCCATGGTGAAAGTCGATAAATTTGACAAGAATATTTACACTAATATGTGATCGGCACAACACCTTATCATCATCTTTGCTATTTCTGCCATACAAGGTATGCCCTCTACAATAGTGGGTGTGTTGTTCAGAATCTTGTCTGTTGAT
This sequence comes from Megalonaias nervosa, assembly GCA_016617855.1. Classification (NCBI taxonomy): domain Eukaryota; kingdom Metazoa; phylum Mollusca; class Bivalvia; order Unionida; family Unionidae; genus Megalonaias; species Megalonaias nervosa. The sequence goes on along the minus strand of JAECUM010011645.1, from coordinate 38,696 downwards.
TTAAAGTCCACCTATTTTAAAAAGCATAAAGAACACGCCGAGTTATATAATATTAGACGTATTCCACTGAGAAACAAATAAGTGCTGGGCGGTTTTGATTGCTTTATTTGCCCACCCCTGCCTTGATCTTTGATGATCTGCATCCCATTTTCCCATGAAGATTCAATGCCCTTCAAATCTTCTGCTGAAAAACAAGTTCCCAGTCAAAGAGCATTCTGAAAAACTACTTTGCAATAAGCTGGCGGCAATAAAAACAAATCTCACAATGCCCACTCTGTGATAGACTGCTGTTTTCATTTTAATAAATGATGTTTAAGAGCTTTCAATATTATATCTATACATGTTTAGATTCAAATAATCGACATTGTTATGCTGATCTAGGTCCGCTGAATCTTACCGCAAGTTACATGTGAATAAATTACTCCAAAATTGTCCGCCGACAGTTATCTTTGTCTAACTTAGGATAAAGACTAGCCATTATGTTTTCTTGCAGTCACAATTTTACTTTTTCACGTTATTATCATAAAGTTGCTACCATTAACCAAAAGTGATATTTCATTAAAACAAATCCAAGAAAAGTAGCCACACACACACACACACACACACACACACGATATGTCGTCCAAAATTCAAAAGAAAACTTGCACATGATTGAATTGAGTGGTTATCATAATTTTTCTTTGCCAAGCGAAGATATAATGCTCACATAAAACATTCTCTGAACATTTTTCGCAATTCTTGCTGTAAGGTGTTAAATTTTTAAAGCAATTGGGTAACATATTCTGTCCAACATTTGATCCAATATCAGGTCATTTGTTAAACAAATTTTGCTTTGGATTGAAGTCACGCACGGGAAAATATTACCTATGAGCTGGAGAAGAGTCGGAGAGGGTGGAGTGGGGGTCAGGGCAACAATATTTGATTCCTTTCTTAAAACAAATTAATCTGGCCAGTATGAAGCTAATATTCCTTGAGATTATGTTGTCTTTAAACGGAAGTCCGTTCAGTTTTTTGTGATACATGGGATAAAATGTATTACTTTTATGAAACACACACACACACACACACACACACACACACACACACACACACACACAATTCTTGCTAATTATGAATAGTTCATAAAGTACTACGAAAGCCTTCGTCATAACTGTAATTTGATAATCCACTAAGTCTTGAACGCTGTCGTTCACTTTCTTCCAGTTTATTTGGTGTAATACTGATGACTGAAGTTGTGGCATGGCTATTTGAACATCTTCGAAGTAATCCGTCTTCTTATAGCATTCGAATATCAATGATTAAAACGATTATGTCATATCCGATGCAATGGTTCCTCTCGTTTCACTTTAATCTGTACAAATTAGTATACTTTATTAATCCGTCTGTGGTCTAACGTGCGCAAATTTGTATTGCATAATTGCTTCGAATATTATGTACAAATGACTGTGTGGGCACTTTTATTGGATGTTCAATTCAATTGGATCCATCTTAGCAATACGATAACTTGCGCTTAATAAATCACAGCATTGGGAAAACACACAGTAACATCACTAAAATGTGTGATACAAATTCAGACTGATTTATAAACTGTATTTTTGATTAAAAGCATATGTGAAAATGTGTGAGATAGAGAGGCTGCAAATTCAATAAATAAATAAGACTAAACCTACTTTTTTTTTAGAGAAACAAGACCTCCACATTTTGATTTAGCTTGTGTAATGTTTACTTTTCGGTTTTATGTGTTCTAGATCGTGGCTTCTTTAGACTAAAAGACTCCGGGTAATTTTCTATGAATCTCAAATACACTCTTTGACTGATTGTTTTTGATACCAGTGACGTCTTTAAGGCAGGATAGTGTTGTACCAGATGATGAAATTGATGCTGATGGAGAACTACACTGGACAGAAGCCGAGGATCTTTCAATACTACAGGCAATGAGCACCTATGCGTAGCTGCGTGCTCTTTGATGGCGTCGATGAGATTTTTGTCTGTCACCTTATTAAGAGCGGTGACGACCTCAAGAAGCCGCCTGACCAATACATCCACTAGCACACATCAGAAGTGAGCATTTCTTGGTGGTTGGCGGCTTCACTGTGCCAGACTCTAGTATTGCTTTTCTCTAGTACTTCGCGCTAGGGTCACTTAAGCGGTCCACGCTCGTGGAGCCGAGAGACCACTTCTGCCGCTGATTTACCTATCAGTAACACTGCGGCTTTGAACCGTGATGCAACGTCAACCACTGTTAGTGCGCGCTTAAAAGTTGGCCTGTCCACCATGTCGTGCAGATCGGCTTGGTGAACTGCTGGTCACCAGGTAGTACTCGCACATTGCGGCATTGGCATATATACAATCTTATCTGCCTGCTGTTCATGGCACTGACTCTCATTGTGGTAGTCGAAAAGTTCTTTAATCGCCTTTTATGCTTTTTGGGGTTTAACATAGAAAATAGATAGTTTGAGCCGGTGAAGGCGAAGGTGTTGTCAACTGCCCTGCCGAGTGTTATAGCAACATAGGATATTACATTGATGATATTCTTAGGAATAATGCCTTGCTCACTTAGCATATTCTGCATCAAGAAGCTCAGGCCTTTGATGCCTATGACCTGTAAAGGAGGGGTAGTTCGAAGTTTGTCAAAAGAAATGGGTTAATTCATAGGGAGTTTACTAGACAAGGAGGAAAGAAATATTGGCAATTAGTAGTACCTCAAAAATACCGGTCTCGTGTATTGAGGGTAGCCCATAAATCTAGCATTGCAGGTCATCTGGGTACGGGAAAGACTACCAGCAGAGTACTGGCTGCGTTCTACTGGCATGGTGTAAATAGTGACGTTAATAGGTTTTGTCGGTCTTGTGACGTATGCCACAAAACTGTGTCTAAAGGGAGAGTTTCACGTGTTCCCCTAGGCCAAATGCCCGTGATCGACACACCTTTCAAAAGAGTGGCTGTGGATATTGTCGGGCCTATACAGCTTGTGAACAATAAGAAAAACGACGCGTTAGAAAAAGGGGTATTGAATGTAGTGTGTTCAGCGATTATCGAAGACGACGCGGTAATAGGAGAAACTGAGATAGATGCTCCACTGGAGTATCCCCTGCATAATGAAAGAGAAGGGATAGATCAGGTGAATGTAAGTGTAGAGTTACCCAAAGATCAATTTAAACAAATCAAAGAGCTCCTAGGAAAGTATTCTGAAGTTTTTACCGATAGACCAGGATGCACAACCCCAGTAGAGCTAAAAATAAAGCTATGTACATCTGATCCAATTAGGATTAAGGGTTACCCAGTTCCATTTAATGCGCGAGAGACAGTGGATGAAGAGGTTAGAAAAATGTAAGACTTGGGGGTGATTGAACCATCTAATTTGCCATATTCATCTCCCTTTGTTCTTGTCAGGAAAAAAAAGACGATACTAATTGTTTCTGTATTGACTTTCGTAAATTAAACAAAGTGACGGTGTTTGATGTCGAACATGGAATATCTTCTTGCGAAATTATCAGGACACCGATATATTTCTAAATTTGATTTATCAAAAGGGTATTGGTAGGTACCGATTGTCGAAGAGTCCCGCCAATTGACGGCATTTGCTACACATAAAGGGCTGTACCAATTCAAGGTGATGCCATTCGGATTCGTAGGAGCCATCGCCACATGTTGTCGCTTGATGCGCCAATTACTAAAGGGCTTGGTATGCGTAGATAGCTTTGTGGACTACATTTTTGTGTACACGGATACTTGGGAGGAACATCTATCCGTTCTAGATGAACTTTTCAGAAGACTCCGTGAAGCCAACCTCAAGGTGCGACCTACTAAATGCAGTATTGGCTATACTGATTTTGAGTGCCTGATATGGTCCGCTCAGCCAGGCATTTAAAACCTCACTCCAAGCAAGTAGAAGCGGTTATGAAATCACCTCAACCAAATAACAAATCGCAGGTTCGATCTTTTCTAGGCTTGGTAAGTGTCTACAGGAAAATTATTCCTAATTTCGCTGCCATTGCTAGCTCATTTTCTGATCTAACAAAGAAGGGGCAACCAAATTAAGTGTTATGGGGACCATCGCAGGAAAAACCATTTAATGCATTGAAGGAAAGGTTGACTAGTGCACCTATTTGAAAGCTACTTGATATCAGCAAACCTTTTATCATAAGAACCGATGCTTCCGATACTGGATTGCGAGAAGTTTTGTTGCAACAACAAGACATGACAAAAATGTCTGTAGCCTATAATAATAATAATAATAATAATGAGGACTTTGTATAGCGCCTAATCTTTAGAAGCTCTAAGCGCTTTACAATATTTGACAACACTTAAAAAACATATATAATGATATGATTACAAAATTAAAAACAAACACCACGAAAGTAGAAACAGAAAATATGCTGTAAATATTTAAGGCAAGGATACATTATTAGGTCTTTAAGTCTGTTCTTGCAGTTGAAATAGGTGAGTTTTAAGAGCGCTCTTGAATGAGATCACTGTGTCTTTGTGTCTAAGTGCAGTGGGCAATTCGTTCCACGTTGCTGGGCCCTGATATGCAAAAGAACGTTGTCCATATGATTTCATTTTCATAGTGGGAATAATGAGAATACAAGTGTCAGAAGAGGAGCGTAAGTATCTTGCAGGTGTGTACACATGGGTGAGGTCGAATAGGTATGTTGGACTGGAGCCCGTCAGTGAAATGTAGCACAGAGAACAAATTTTGTGCTTAATTCTGGATCGTATGGATAGCCAGTGTAGGGTACAGAGCAGGGGAGAGGCGTGCTCTGATCGTGGTACTCTAAGGATGATCCAAGAAGCTGTGTTTTGAACCTTTTCAAGTTTCTGGAGTAGATATTGAGACGAACCAGACAGAACTGAGTTACAATAGTCCAGTCTTGAAAGTACTAAGGAACACACAAGTGTTTTAGTGGCATCAACTGAAAGATACTTGCGAATGGAGTTGATGCGTCTCAGCTCAAGATATGCAGCCTTGCATATGTTCATGGCATGTTGGTGCAATGAGAGAGTACTGTCAAGAGTAACACCGAGGTTTCGTACTGACTGTGTGAATTTAATGTTGGTGATGCTGATATTTATTGTCTGAGGTAAAGGATGTGAATGAGAAAGTCTTTTGTGTTGTAATCAGAATGGCTTCAGTTTTATCATCATTCATCTGCAGCTTGTTACATGTCATCCATGATTTCACATCGGAAATGCACCTCTCTACGCCTTGGATGGTAGCTTCAACTTCAGCTGGATGGCTAGATTTGTATATTTGGGTGTCATCGGCATACAATTGGTGAGACACTGGATGATGATCTATGACACTTGAGAGTGGCTGAGTGTATAGAATGAAGAGAACAGGTCCGAGAACAGACTCCTGTGGAACACCACAGCATAGATCAATTGGGCTGGAGTATGCCAGTAGGGAGTTACTGTCTTGGGAACAAAAGTACTCAGTGATTGAGAACGAATGCTTAGCTGTAATATAGGGGATTGGTAAGTTTCATGCCTATCTTTTAGGGGAGATTTCGTTCTCAAAACGGACCATCAACAATTGTTGTATTTAAACAAAGCAAAGGGTCGCTAACGCTCGGTTGATGCGTTGGGCGCTAACACTTCAACCCTATCGCTTTCGAGTTGAGGCAATCAGAGGGGTCGAAAACGTAAGTGCGGATTATTTGAGTAGGATGTAAATAGAAAATCCGGATTACTGTATAACCAGTTTAGATATTGTAAAGCAACATCAGTAGTTATTTTCTTTTATTCTGTCAAAGCGAAAAGAATGTGTACATTTTTCTGGGGGGGGGTATTGTCACAGAATAAGGCAAGAAATAACTTGGTTTCGCCTTACAACGATTTGATCATTTTCGTCGTACATGCGTATAACGTTACCTAGGGTGGATAATTGTTTTTCTAGTTAAGCGACTGAACTAGCATGTATCTCGTCGTAGGTCGCTTGCGGCGAGAGATACTAAAAGCTCGGTATGCACGGGTACTTTTCCCTTACTAAGACTCATTCTCCTGGAGATTTAAGACAACTTTCTTCTCTAATTGACACATTGGTTTTTTGGATCTTGTCAAGGAGTGTACGTTCTCCATTCTTGTTCTACAGCCATAGGGGAAAGTGTTACATTTTCATTTTATTTGATATGTGAAGCATATTCAGTTTTAATGTCGTAGCGTGAAATGTTGTCTTTACCACTACGCGGATTTGAAACGTTGTGAACTTTTGAATTGTTATAAGTTGCTATTAAAAGTTTAATTTAGTAACATGTATCTATAGATTTTAATTCCGTACCTGTTATTATGACCAGTTTGGTTTTATTTTAGCCGTGCGTGTGTATGTGCGGGTATATCAGGCTGTCGGTCTGGCCCTCTGTATGTCTGTATGGGGATGGAAGCAAGTGTGACCATCAAGTCCATACAAGGACGGAACTGCTGATTTGTAAACTTGTGCGCATGGTGGATCCGTGAAGGGTGTGTGTGGCCAATACAAGTGTGGGCCAACCCAAGAATTCAGGAGAACTGTGTGGTTTGACAATAAACACGTGAACCAGGTCAAAATGTTTCGCTTGCAAGTTTTTACAAGTATTTGTATGAGTCGTACGTGGTTATAAGTCGTATGGGCTGCACAAATGACTGAGTCACGAGTCATATGTTTGATACAATTGTTATGTTGATCACAATTGATCATATTTGTTTCAATTATGTTGTTTCAGTTGAGTACATGGAACATATGGTGTGTTTCAATTGAGTACAGTTGAGTTACCTTCATTACATGAAATTATATGAATCTTACCTTCATTACATGAGATTATTTGAATCTTACTTTCATTACATGAGAATTTATGAATCACATTTTTGTCTTCCCATTTGTTAATGTTCGTGTCAAGTAATCGAATGAGTCGTATGTTTAGAGCGTGAAAGAATCACTGTATATGTTGTAGAGGATATACATATTTTTATTAATTCATTTCATAAACTTCCATCTTTCATCACATTGTGTTGTGTTGTCATTTAATCCAAGCATCCATTCAGGCCAAATCCTGTTACAATCACATTCAGGCCTGAATTCCACCCAAATCATTGAGATATCAGACATTCAAGCCTGAATATCATCCAACTCATTCATATATCAAATTCAGATCTGAATACCATCCAAATCATTCAGATATAAGATATTCAACCCTGAATATATCCAGCTCATTGAGATATCAGATATTCAAGCCAGAATACCATCCAACTCGTTCAGGTATAAGACATTCAAGCCTGAATATCATCCAACTCGTTTAGATATCACATTTAAACCTGAATATTATCCAAGTCATTCAGATATCTCATTCAAGCCTGAATATCATGCAACACCATCAGTTATCATACATTCAAGTCCGAATATCATCCAATTCATTCGGACAACGGATACTCAAGCCTGAATACCATCCAACTCATTCAGATATCAGACATTCAAGCCTGAATACGATCGAAATCATTTAGAGTTCGGACATTAAAGCCTAACTACTATCATCTACGTGACTGCCACTATATATATACATTCATCATGAAATTTTCAGTATATACCACAAAATTAATAGTAATATATACAAGATAATTATCAGAACAAAATACTCTGACTTTACATCGTGTGTTACGCTAAATGAGTAGGCATGGTTATCTCTACTCTGGCGATAGGTCAATTGATACATAGAGTAGAAAGATTAAAATTATCCACACAGGGTATATCATGTGTTCTGCTGATTTAATAGGCATGGTTTTCTCTACTCTGGCAATAGGTCAATTGACACACAGATTAGAAAAATCTGATTTTGTTGTATCTACATTGCACGCACAATCATTAATCAGCTGAGTCGAGAAACAATGATAGAGGTTGATATTGCCCCATCCTGTCCCTACCCTGTTTTTGTGCAGTTTTATTAATAATTCATTTCTTTGTCAGAAAGGTTTTGAATATGTAAAAATATTTAGATTTTGTGTGAAAACAGAGGTAAAGAAAGTAAAGTTCGTCCAGTGTACTCTTATTTCTCAGATACATTTATTTTCAAGTGCACTTAATTTCCATATTTAAGTATAGCGTCTGGTAAGAAGATTCTCAAATGGACACAATGACTTCAGTAAATAAGAAGTAATAATTGCAGGTTTATTGAAATTCCTTTTTTAAAATAGAAGCTATATTCTATCTATAATATAAGGAAGCAGTTTGACACATTATTGATTTGAAAATTCAGCACTATAATATTTATTATATCAAACATGTCCTGAAATTATTATATGTATATGTATCTACAAATAACGGTATATATGGTATGTGTGTGTTTGTGTGTGTGTTTGTGTTTTTGTGTGTGTTATAAATATATTTATCTGTTTATACACATGTATCAGTCAAAAGAAAAAGTAACACTATGATAGGTATTTACAAATTATGGTTATACATACATTTATCAGTTTCTCCAGTGACAAGCTGAGCCCTCTCTCTGTTCATATTATTTTCTTTTTTTACAAAGACAAGTGTACCACAGTAGATTAGCAAACCTTTTGTTAATAATAAATTCTGGTCATGATCAACAAGAAAAAGTGGTGACAATGTTGTTTTAGTGTCAGAAACAAATTAACAATGAAAATATCGGTATAGCAAATTAAGCCAGTGTTCCACATCAATGCTTAAAATGACAAAACCAATTAAAAAAGAATACATTAGGCCAGCGATCTACATCAATGCTAAATGACACAACTAACAAAAATAATTACGCAAATTTCTAACGATATAAAAAGTGCACATCACACATTACACAAATTAAATGAAATAGCCAGCTTTAAAACTAAATCAAAAGATTTCTACTAATTGGTACTAAAGTATCAATACTCTATAGTTTCCATGTTTCTGTTTAAATACTGCCATTAGTTTTGCAGTTTCATATAATATAAATGTTTCTCGTAATAAGTCAGTCTTGATTAAATTTCCATGTTATATAGCAAGAGAGTTTCGGTATCTCGCTGAGAACGATCTTCAACGATATGCAACTACTACTCGATATTTTTTTGTCAGGGTAGAAAAAATGAACCAGGTAACGCTCTTCGCGTTCACAAAATCCATTACAAATAATCGTTCTAGTGCAACATCAAGTTCTTATCGTGCACTATTTCGTGACAATACCTCCCCGAAAAACAAAATGGAAACATTTAAAAATAATCACGAAATACGAGTAAGAGAATATAGCCCTTATAAAGCTCATTTACAACACCAATATTGGTTAAAAAGATATCAACCATATTCTACTTAAGTCGTTTGCATTTACATTTCAACCCAGTTGACTGCCTCTGTTGGAAAACAAATAAGATTGTAGGGTCAATGATTACACAGTAGTTTTTCTCTCTAGACAGCAATGTCCTACTCTCATACGCCACGAGCATGTTTATCTTGTCGTGCTCCTACAGCTGCTCCTAACCAAGTGTCAGCGGCATCCGTTTTTAAAATCAGGTAGCTTCATGATAGGCGCACTGATCAGCTAGTGTCACGCAATACCGTGACCACTCGACCGTTAATGGTAGTATTCGCTGTTGAAATCTTGCTTTGGGGAAAGACATGTGTCAAATGATTAAATACCTTGTTTGACTTGCACATAACCTCTACTCTGTATTATCACAGTTTCATTGCAAATTAATCCCTTTCTTTTAGGATACTTTGCCTGGTTATGATCCTATTAATTACATGCATAGCACTGCATACCCTGACGACCTCTATCCTTACCAGACCTTCAGTTTGTCTTGGCATATTTTATAAACTCTCTAGGCGTCTGCCCCTTGATTGGTTTCTAGTCTGTAATCTTTTGAAACCTGTTAGCCATGTCTTGTACGTTTGAAATGACTTTCTCCATCAGAATCTGGTTCAATTCCCGAGCCAACCGTTCCAAACGATTGGCCTCTGAGCAGGAAATCGGTTAGCCTTCAAACGTTTTCTTCACTTTCCTGCATTCGATGCCTCGTTGGAAATAACTTTCTGACGACTAACTGGAAAAATGTTTCTCCCTTCTCGGGTTTGCTGTACATGAAAATCTTACGGAGACCTTGTTCAGTTCTGGATTATATTTAGCAGCGCATCACTTCTAGTGTCGTAATTAAGCGCATCATTTTTGGGGAACAGAACACTGAGATGAATAGTCCAATCATCTCGTTCCCACTTCTGAATCTCAGCATCTCGCTCGAACCGATGGTGATAACGTTTCACATTATTTTTATCATCATCAAAGGGGGGATTTGGAGTCAAATAATTTGCTAAAGGCACAATCATTTTCTCCTTTTCTAGCTGCTAAGAACTCAATCTGCCTGTCATAATCTCTCTATCTATTTCTATCCTCTACCTCCATGATCTCTAACCGTGTCTACTGTTCTAACTCTACCTTTCTTTCCACTGCATCAATTTCCTTGTTTTACCTTTCAATATTCTTTGCTATTTCCATTTTTCCCATTCTTCATCCTTTCCTAAATCTCTCTTTTCCTTTCTGCTACCTCATATCCCAGTTGCTTACATCAATCAACCAAGTCTTTAAGGGATGACATGACCGATAGGTGTAAGGTTTACATTTTTCAAACAGACTATTTATATACAATACGCACTAATGGAGGTAAAATATCAATTGTCAACCAAATATTCTTTATCCAGGCAACCATGCAACGAACAGTTTGTACGTTCCGTCACATACAAGATGACAGTAATTCACCTAATCAAAATATCGCACTTCTGATGTCATTGTAACATTGCAATGGAAACCGAATGGATATGGATTAAGAGAAAATACTGAAACCATGGACGTGAATGAAATGTTTATGGTAATGAAGTATTAGAGTCTCTATAAACCCAAATACTAACGCAACAATCAAATGAAAACAAATAATGACAAAATTGCAAATAAACAAGAACTCTATATTAAGACTTACAATAAGGGCATTATATTCGTTGTGTTACATACCATGATATTAACACAAAAGTCGGTGATAAAACACTCTCATATATATATATATATATATATATATATATATATATATATATATATATATATATAATATATATGTATATATATATATAATTTAACCAGATGATATTATGATATGCTAAATGGTACTGATGTCATCATATGCAACTCATATAGCTATGTATTCACCATAATGTGATTATGCTTTTAATAAACGTGTGTGTGGTTCGTATAACCATAAGCTTTGTCAACATTCAAAATTCACAGTTCAAGAGTCAAAACACAATGTTAAAAGTTCACATTCTTTGAACAAAATGTTTCTATGGCTGCTCCACCCACTTCCAATCACGCCCCTAGGTTTCCAGCCATATTATTCTGTTGCAATGCTGCTTTGCGGCCGAGTATGTTGCCATGCTACCAACCTTGTTGCCATGTTTCGAACAATGTTTTTGTTTTGCCAGCTGTGAGGTTCAGCTCTGTGTTGCTCTCTTGCCAACTATGGTATCAGCTATGCTGTCAACCATATTGTCACCAAGTTGCCAGCTATGTTGTCAGCCCTATGCCTGAAGTAAAATGTCTGTAAAGTAAACAATGCCTGAGAAGATACCGGAATTATTGTGCCAGCTGATAGAATTATAGTCCTAAAATACTATAAAACAAATGCAAGACAAAAGGTTAAAGTACTCGTGCAAATCGCGAAATCTGCGTATCTCGCTGCAAATGATTTGCAACGAGATGCAATTATTACTCAAGACTGTGTTTAGTCAGTGTAAAAGTAAAACAAAAACAAGAGGTAACTCTGTACTCGTCATCATTTAAATACTACATCTAGTGCTCCATTAAGTTATTTTCTTGCACTATTCCGCGTCCGATCATTTGCTCAAATTTAGTATTAGCTACAATTTAACAACACTAAAATATTGATTACGTTTAGTAAACAAATATAACTTATACTGTTGTCTTTCTGTCCTAATTCTCTCCTAAAGGTCCCCTTTTAGATAATCAATAGTTTTAGACTTCTCGTTAGCTCTTCGCAGCTTTCATAAATCTGTATACTTTTGCAAATTTTAGCATTGTAGCTACTATAACAACACTACGATTTTTGTTATACTGTCATTTTAAATTAACCATGCACTTTAAATTTTGAGCCAGGTACTTCAAAAGATAATGAGAATGCCGAATGTCTGCATTCGCAATGAGAAGAAAGAAAATAAACAACACCTTTAGTGTAGGAAGCAACATACATTTTATACTGCTATTCAAAGCTTTAAAGGTGGAATAAATAGACGTTATGAATATATAGTTTCTTTGTGGTTATGACAAAATAAGTAGTTGCCAAATATATTAATTTCATTCTTATTCCAATTTATCTTTTAGTTTTTCTTTAATAATTGGTCAGAGATGAGAAACTTTGATCATCAAAAAAAAAAAAAAACTTCTTTGTTTGCCATCAATTTTGTATTAAAACCAGAATATTTGGAATGCTTCTTATATAGATTTGGATACTTTAATTTACCGTGGTCATTTTCTATTCAGAGGTCTCCTCCACTTCTTTGTAGTATGGCTCTGAACAGGTAAAATAGTCGTCAAAGAAGGAAAATAAAAATTCAAATGTTGGTCTGTTCTCGGCTTTACCGTCCCAGCATTTCAGCATCATTTTATACATAGCGTCTGGACAATTTGAAGGCTTTGGCATCCTGTAACCACGATCTACTGGGTCTAGCACTTCATTGTTTGTCATGTCTAAAAGAATATCAGATAATTATGTTTCTGTCTAATAACAATATTCCATTTTGTGCCACAGAACACTTTAAATACTGTAGAGTCAAGAGTCTCGCATCTGCGCCTCTGTGTTGATGCATCACGACTGGGTCTGATATTGTTGACAATGATGCAGGAAATGTGATGTTTATATCTTGCTATGTCTGACACAGGTGAGAGTAACCAGTCACATATATATCTCATTAAATGAACAAAAAGGAAAACTGTCTGGAAAGATTGTTGGAGTTTATTTTTATCTTGATTTTTTATACTGAAGATGGGAATTACAAACAAGAGTCCTTCCAAAGGATCGATGCTCTACTGGCCAAAAAAGAATTTGAGACAATTCACAATAAAAGCATTTCTTCGTCTTAACTATTGAGTGTTGAAACCATTTCTGATATTTCTAAGGGATAACACTATTTTCAATCAGCCGCTGTGATGACGATAATGGATGTGAAATTGGCACCATTTTCATTTTTGACCAATTAGGCATCATTAGGAATCTTTTGGTGAAAACCCTATGTGAATATGATTACCCATACAGGATGAGTCATGACTGCATTTTCAAGACGTCAGATCTGCATCATTTTCATCTAGGACCAACTACACGCCATAAGAAGCTTTCTGGTGAAAACGAAATGTCGATACAATGGTTCCTATGGTGGCCATTATGTATGACAAATCAGAACCATTTTCAGTGAGGTCAAAGTAGATATGAAAGGAAGTCTTTTGGTGAAAACCCAATATCGATATGATCTATCTGGGAGGAATGGAGATAACAGGATTTTCAAGATGGCTAGTTTGGTGGAAATATTGGAGGTAAGAATAGCACCGTTTTTAGATAGGACCAACTGGAGATGATTGAAGTCCTTTAGTGAAAGACCTATGTCAAATATGATTTTCTATTTTGGATAAGCAGTTGTAACAATATTTGCAAGATGGCAGCTTTGGTAACCATATTGGACGACATATCGGCACCATTTTCATTTAGGACCAAGAAAACGTCCTACAAAATATTTAAGTGAAAAGTTCATGATTATATGACCTTGAATTCTGGAGCTGTAGTACTAACAAGTGATTTAGATAACTGCTTTGACGGTAAAATTGTAGTATAATTAAAATTTACAACCGGCTTGATTTCACAAGAAGACTTCTGATGCTGATCACAAGTCGATATGACTTTCAGTTCAGGAGGTGCGGAAATAGTAAATCGTTAGCGGTGGCCACCGTGGTGACCATTTGAGATATTATATTGGCACTATTTTCATTTCGGACAATGACGTCTTTGAGTAAAAACAAAAATTCAAATAACTCCACGCCATCCATTCAGTTGGAGTAGTCATACAAAGATCTTAAAGATGGTCGTTGTAACAGCCATGTTGAACATATACCCGGCACCATGGGCTAATGGGTAAAGTTTGATAATAATCCTTTGAGTTGTTTAGGGGATGAAGCAATAACACATTTATAATAATCAAGGACGATGGACAGCTCATTCTATGAACTCTACAGTCATGTCTATGATCAGTGGAGCTAAAAGTTTATAGCATTAATCATGGTGTTACAATTTAATGCAAGTTTAAAATTTGAAATTCATAATAATTTAATAACACATAACTTCCCTTGTGTGACGAATAACTGCTTCATTCATTTGGATCTGAATCAGGTTTGATCGAGGGAACATTAATATTTGATATAAAAACAATTCCAAGAAAAGGGTTTTGATATTTATAAATTAATTATACCTGTTCATGAAAATAACGATTGAACACATTTAAAAGGGCAATATTTCTTCTTATATCTTCTATCGTTGAAATTATCATCATCGTCGTCATTTTCTTTCTCTTCTTTTCTGCATAGACTGTTACATCAAGTAATTTTTTACCTCATAGCACCTAGCATTGAAGTACAGATTAGTATACAATTCTTTTTCTAGATCGTGCAATGTATTATCAACAGAACAGTATGCCACCCGTTGACAGCATCTCAGTGCCACTGGTCGGGAAAATATGCACATTGATATACGCAATCTTGAATCTTTCATATTCAATATTTAGTACTGATGAGTTTCGTCTAAAGTATACAGTAATAAACGACAACATGTCTACTTATCTTCACACGAAGCAATCAGGGCCGACAAGGGTGGGGTGGGGTGGTGGCAACCGGGGATATATCCCCGGGGCCCAGGCCCGTAAGGGGGCCCGGGCCGAACAACACGTTTTAATTTTATAAAAGAAAAATTTTGCTTGAACAAGAACTAGGAGAGGCCTGGGTGTTTCTTACCTCAGGGCATATGATCGCTCTCTACGGCCCTGAAAGCCACAAGTCTCACTTTGGTGTGCTAAATTTATATTCCATTCAATGTTGGGGTTTAATATTAGTGATCACTTTCATGGATGTGTAGGTTTTTGAGCTTGTTTTCTTCATTTTTGCCTGCTAACGTTTTTATGATTACTAACAAGGCCACTCACAAATTTAATCCTCAAAACTCGATCTGATTACCTGGATTGCATGAATCTACCAGAAAAGTCAGCATCAACCATTTGCAGTTCGGGTGAATTCCTGATGTTTTTTTTATATCTCTAATTGAATATTTTAAATCTACGTAATAAACTAGCACATACTATATCATAGAAAAGTCTAGAATGCTTATTTTACTTGAAGGAATATTACCGTCAGTTTGTAATATGAAATGAAAATGCAAATAAATGGCAGTTGTTTCCCTGGAGAGTTCCAGAAGCGTCTGTATTTAGATATGGCAGGTTCCTCAAAATGCGCTTCTACTGAATATGTGCGGTAGAGGAATCGTAACCCTTTTACACTGAAATGAGGCAGGGAAGTCCAAGCGTATTTGTATGTCTGAAAGGATTAATTCAAGGTGTTTCTGAGATTTGTTATTTCTTGAGACTTGAGATTTGTTATTTCTTCCTTTGCTCAAAGCTAGTGCGATGTAATGGAGAAAGCGATTCCCCTCCCCAATGTCATACACTGTACAGTCTTGACAATAGCTGAATTCTGTTTATTAAACTATTTTAATCTGGTGGTTTGTCTCCAGACTGATGTTAGTGTCTTAGGTCTTTATTCCAGCTGTTAGTATAGATTATAAAGTCAAAGCCTACATGTCGAACCCATGATGAAAGCATTGCTTTAAAACATGCGCGCTTGCCCCGTGAAACCAATGTAAAAAGGTTGAGGGAGTGTTTTGCAGAATGAATTTTGTTCTATATTGCTTCTTCATCTCAATCAAAAACAGTATCCATCAAGAAAGTAAAGAAATACAAGCCAATGAAAACGTTAATTAAAACATGTATACAAACTTTTGCGAATAAGATCCCAAGTTCCAAAGGAGAAACTATGCGTGTCTCAGAATGAACTGCCCTAGCTTTTCATGAATCATCCCTAGCATAAATAGAATCCAGTACGAGGTTTAGAAAATATAAATAAATGAAAAAATAACCAAAACCTGAATGCAAATTTGCTACGACTGTGATATTATCCCAAGTTCAAAAGGTGTAGTGACCATGTCACAGAATAATGATTCATGCCAAGTATGATGAGAATCCATAAATGGGTTTAGGAAATATCTGCAAATGAACAACTTTAATCCAAACTTTAGCTATATGATGATGACAAAGCCAGCTACAGAAAAGTGACAGCTTTGTCTTGCTTCCAAATAACATGGGCATGCAAATAAATATTCAAATATACTTGCCTGAGATCACGCTTATTTTGTTTAAAACAACACATTTCCTACCTTAATATTAAAGATATATTTACTGTAGGACCTGTAAAGTAGAAGTACTGGGCGTTCAAATTTTTCTGTTTTGATGTTTTTTTTGTTGCAGTAAAATTGAATAAGTCCTTCAAGTGATTTAAATTTAAGTTGCCAAAGCTGCACTAAACTTAGAACGTGGCAAGAAGCTTTAAATAGTTTTGTTGATAAAGTTCGTACCGGGATATGGCACAGCTCCCATTGTTACCATTTCCATCAGTAATATGCCATAGGACCAAACGTCAGACTTTATGGTGAACGTTCCATGCTTGGCTGCTTCTGGAGCTGTCCACCTGATTGCGAACTTGAAATCTTAAGTAAAAAAAAGGATGTCGTGAAATGCTTATTTTTCGTAAAATACATATTAACAAACAATGAAACACTGGTTTCATGTGTACATTTTTAAACATCAAAAGGTTAAAAGGTTTGAGCAGGTGTTATGTGAACATTTGTACACATTTTCACTATAGACCTGTCATACTGCTCTGAATATTTAATATTACCTTCCAGTAAGCCGAATACCTTGACAAAAGTCAAAGGGTTGAGATATGCTTTCTTTTAGAAGATTTGCTGTACCTGATTTTGTAGCTGAAAACAAAACAATGAAGGATGTGCTATTCACGTAGTGTCAAATTTTGCCCAGTTGATTTTGGGACCAATTTGCAGTCAGCATTTTTCTCACGTTTGCTTTGAGATTGTGATTTGTACTAAGATTGAATAAATGTGCTATTCTAAAATTCAAAAATATTTGGCTGTCGTTTAAGGAACGTTTTAGGGAAAAGTTAAACCACATAAAACTACATGCAAGCCAGTACAAGTCGTGTAGAAAAATTAAAGGCAAAACCCCTGTACATAAATACAGTTATATCACTGAGTAGAATATTTCACAAACAAACTGACAACTAACATTTTGTTAATCTTCGCGTATTAAAATCCTCAGAAATCCCAACAGTTTGATATTTTAAATTCATTTGTTTGATAAATCTATGAATTTGATTATAGGTCACATATAAATATAGTCGTACAGGATGATGCGATTCACAATATCCTGGTATATGTCAATACCAAACATCTTACAAATCAGCATCGAAAATAAACTCAATACTTTTGTGATTCACATTTATCAAATAAACGTCACTATCGAATGCCATCTCGTTCAAAGTCCAAGCATTCATTCTCATCATCTGATTCACTAAATAAAGTTGTGAAATCCTTCCCTGTCGTCTGGTCATAGCAAACATTCTCCGCCTTGACTGTCACCTGCGGCTGCTTCGGTATTGGTTCTTTCTCACCAGTCACGCTCCTATTCTTCAGTCACATCAAATTCATGTTATGTGGCGCAGTTATGTTTCTTTGCAAAGTCTATAACTTTAAACTTGAATGCTCTAGCGTAAGGATAACATTTTGTTCACCCACACTGATGAAACACCAAAAGTTTAGCAGTCAGAATGTAAGATATCCAAGTGACAAGGTACCCGGTTAATGACAGGTCAGAGATATGGACCATTAGTAATCTGGAACCTGAGCGAATACTCTCAAAGTGACAGTTTGATCCTACATATTAATTTCATTAAAGGATTGATACTAATGAACATGAATGATCCCAGAGAGTTAAAATAAGCACCCCCATTTAACTGAATCCTCTTGGAATCCTTGGAATTGTGGCGCGACAACATACAAAAATATCTGAATTGACAGTATTGTGTACGTACTGCAAAACATCAATATAACTCCTAGATTGATATAAAATGTACGTCGTGCGTATATGACCACTCCTCTCTTTATGAATGACACATCGATGATGATCGAGCGGATGATTTTCTGCATTATTCTCAGTTCCAGAACAACAGGGGTAGGCGTAGCTCCTCCAACCAATCCCAACTGACAGCATCAATAGCCAAGGTTCTGGAGCCAGGACTGGACAGACCAAAGTTCATGGTTCCACCTTGTCGCGAAAGGTACAACAAGTGCACACATTCACTGAAACACCTGCGGACAAATGGACAGCTCGGTCTTAAGAGTTTGGCACCTTCTCAACGATGAATTGTCAAGGATTTTGATCCTGCTGGGAATGTAATTTGGATGACGATATCTAGCTGGAAGCATCAGCACAATTCTCCCAGACCAGAATGCATCGTTCGAGTATTCGGGTCCCCCCCCCCCACTGAATTGTCTGACATTATGATAATTACCCTGCTGCAGAGATGATTCTTCAAGAAATAAACGGTGTTTACTGCAGACCTAATTTTTAAAAGGTTGATAGTAATTTCTTCTCTAGCTTGGGTTTCTCCCGAGGAATTCCTGCTGATAGCCATATATTGTCTTGCCAATAACGCTATAATTGTTTTATCTCCGTCGTGATTGCAACACAAGTGATGTAAATAACTGAATGAAGTTGCACCACTGGACCAATAGCTATCTAGAAAGGGGGCTGAGAAGAATCAAATTTGCTGCCACTCTGATCAAGCAGATCAGTTGTAACAATTCTCTTGCTGAAATTAACTCCCTGTTAGAACTCGACTATGCAACTTCTATAATCCATGCCACATGCACGGGAGAAGCTGAAGAGGACGAAACAGTAAAGCAAGTACATTTCAAGATGAGCAATCTAATTCACTAGCAAATATAGCTTAAGGAAAAAAACAAAACAAATGATGTTCCCGCCCCTAAGCAAAGATGAATTTTTACTGGTTTTATTTGATGGAATACGATGCATTCGTTGTTGACAAGACCGATCTGAACAAAGTGATGATGCAGTATTTGGTCTTTGATGAAACTGCGCGGTAGAGCATTTAATTAACTGTTATATATTTTTTCGGAAGCGAAGCGAAAGAATTTGTATGAAGTCAGGTGAAATAGGGATGTGAACATACGCGTTGGTTAGATCTAGACTGATCGCACACAAACCTGACCTGAGGTTCCATTTCCATTTTGAACCTTGGTGCGGCTATGTACTTGTTGATCAGGTTGAGTGATGTTACTGACCTGTGCATCCAGTCAAAGGTATTGAGTGCAATGGCAAAGACTGATGTGGCTTGATCGAAGGCGACCAGAGAAAGACAAAAGACATCTCGTTTCGCCAGGTCTGTTTGGATGAAGCTGCTAGAGCTTTAGGCTTGAATGATATGTGGCCCTATTAAATAATATGGTTATGCAAGCCATGCATCCTTACTGCTCTATTT
Source organism: Megalonaias nervosa (assembly GCA_016617855.1). Classification (NCBI taxonomy): domain Eukaryota; kingdom Metazoa; phylum Mollusca; class Bivalvia; order Unionida; family Unionidae; genus Megalonaias; species Megalonaias nervosa. The sequence goes on along the minus strand of JAECUM010011645.1, from coordinate 19,011 downwards.
TTCAGCAGGGCGAAAACTAGCTTGTGACACCAGGTCAGGCTTAGAAGACGTGATCAACTGGTCCTGCTCTAAGATGGAGGTGGCATCAAAAACATAGCAATCTACCTTACAAACCAGCTGGTTTGACATGTTCACCACTGCAACGTATTTAACTTATTGTATCAAGTTGGCACTGTACGCAGCAAAGTGCATGTGATACCACTGAGATAAAAACAATGTTGGTTATTAGCTGCCTAAACAGAAAGCTTTCATATTACCCAGGTCCTACATCTGAAGAGAAATGACGTTCGGCGATTTATTTAATCTTTACTGACCGTGGCTGTGAACAAAAGGAAGGGAGTTCATCCTCATCGTTAACATCTACTCTAGCCTAAAATTTAAAGGCCTGGTTTGCAGAGAGTGCCAGTGGAGACTCAGATGGTAAAATAAATCTATAAATATTTTAACAGCCCAACAGATCGACTAATTCAATGAATCACCGTATGACTGAGCATTTAACAGTGTGACTGGCTGTTACGCAACATAGCTCCCATATGCGACGTACTTTTTGGTTCCTAGTCAAAAGTATAGCATGACACATCGGACCCCTGGACTGGCAGGCTGACAAATAGGGCAGCTGTGTTAAACTGGTAAGCATACAGTTGTTAGGTAGGCACTATCAGTGGTAGGTGGATTTTCTGGGTAAGAGTTTATTCCCTAGCGATTTGTGGTATGTATACGAGAGAGACTAATTTTTCATCTTTATGGAAGAGTTGGATTCCAGGCACAGTGGAGCCAATTTCCTAATATTAATGTGATTAGAGAATGTATTCATTGCTGTAGCTACAATATTTGACAAACTACTTGCACTGTGTGCTGATAAGACATTTTATTGTTGAAGATTTAATGCGGATAAAGCTAATTATAAAAAGCACACACAGATGAAGCCATAAACAACCTTTCTATTAATGCGAGTGTGCATGTCGAAGAGGTAGCTTTGTTTATTTTTGTTAGCTGCTTTCTACTGAGAAGGTTCATTCTCTATCCCAATATAGTTTCCGTAAGTAAAACACAGATAAGATTCATTTCTGAGACTGGTTTAACCAACAAAGTTAAGTGGTAATGATACACTACGAATGCACGGTAATTAGCATCAGTAGAATAATGATTTCTAAGGAGGGTTTGGCCAGCCACGTCTCTCACTCAAGGCACATTAAGACTGCACAGCACTGCATTCTTTAAAACAAATTGTGACCGAAAAGTCAGTTCTATGCTTATTAAAATACATGTTGGTACTACATTAAATGACACGGTTTGAACAGTCAAGAAGAGTTATTCCAAAAAGGTCTCTACAGATATTAAATTTTCTCCAGGTGTTACTTGGTTTCTTATTTCATTAATGAAGGTACAAATGAAGATGATAAAACACTCCAATAATTAGCATGTTGCTACAACAAAGAAATATTACTCCGTCTGGTATCCACCCATGTCCTACATTATTTTGGTCCGCCGAAATGTTCCTATTTTAGTTATAATGTTTGAGAAATATATAATAAAGAAAGTTTCTGAATTTAAAAAATGAAATCTAATTTAACATTTCGTGTTCCGTCTGAAAAGTTTCTTGTTGACAAAATTCAGGGAGTTTTTAAATACATCCAAGATTGTTTTAAAGACAAAATCAATATTTTTGAAACAACTGATAATTTTTAAGGCAAGCTCTCGAATTCAAGAATGTTTTCAAGATGGTCCGAACTATAAAATACGTTACAGTTATATTGTCATCTTTTGTACTCTGGAAACATAACCTAAATATTATGAAATAGCATAAAAATCTGTTTACCTTGTTTCGGATCATGTGTATCATCCTCAATTACTTTGGCCAAAGCAAAGTTAGCCACCTTGCGATATTGTTATCACCAACCAAAATATTTCTTGCGGCCAAGTCTCGGTGGATCATTTTGTGACTCTCCATGTAGGCCATTCCTCTGGCAATCTGTAACATTTACAATACATTTCTTCGGCATAATGCAGTCAAGTCTCCTTTATCCCGTGCAACTGGTTCATTTAAAGTTATTATATTTTCCTAACTATCCGATAAGCAGAACCAAATTTGAACGCCATGAATCGTTAATTATTTATGGGATGTTTTTTTCCTCCGATTTTGTGGTCGTTTTATCACTTTGAAATCCATTTCAGCCAGGATAATTTCTGTCAAATTTGGTCAAATTCCCTTAAAGGCATTTGTGAGATCATTTGAAGATTGTTTCTGGTTAGTAATGGTAACAGTATTTGATGGTGACTGAGCATAATTTGCATAATAATTTAATACCCTTCATACAAGGAAGCTGTTAAAATTTATGCCCTCTGTCAAATATTGTCAAATTCTGTGGAGTGGTTTTGGAGACGTTGTTAAAAGTTTTTCTATTTTAGTAACAGTAGCTATCATTGATGGAGTATTTCTGTAAATACTGCTTAAATTCTATTAGTAACAATGGTATGATATGATGGCTAGTCAGCAAAATTTATAAACTTGGAAAACACTTCACTTTCTATCAAATGTGATCAACTTTTTTTGAGCGGGTTTTGAGTCTTTTAAAAATTTTTCTATTAATAATTCTACCAGTTCTTAAAAAAAGCTTGAAATCCATCTATCGCATGAAATTTAAATTTTTAATGTTAAATTTTGTCTTTTTTAATACTTCATAGTTTATGAAAGAATTTATTTACCGTTTTCATATTTTTAGTAATGTAAGCCATATTTATGTGAGATCACCATCATTTGTACAACTTGAAAGGTCTCTATGCCAGTATGCTTTCTGTTAAATTTGATTTAATTCTGTTCCGACGTTTGTGAGGTGTCGTTTATAGGTTTTTATATTTTAGTCACGGTCGCCATGTTTAAAGGTGGATTGACACCATTGGTATACAACGGAGAAAAACCTTGATATCAGGGTGCTTTCTGCAAAGTTTAGTTTAAATTGTCCATTGGTTTTTGACAATTACACTTGTTAAAAGATGTATAACAGAGAGATGATTCTTGACGAATGCAGGGAATCACCATAAACTCACTTTGATCTTGTAGACAGGTAAACTAAAAACCATGTGTTTTGTAGATCTATGACTTGTCTTTACCTCTTGGTTCACGACTGTAGATTGCAATGAGCTATAAATACATTATTTATTTGATTTTGTGTTCCATATACTGAATTTTGCTGACATGCTTCGGATAATTTCCTATTGCATGATGAAGTCTGGCGGATAGTGTTGCGATATAAGTCACGTAGGAGGTATTGCGACCTGGTTCGTATATGATCTTGGTTGTTATATTTATCTATCTATCTATCTATCTATCTATCTATCTATCTATCTATCTATCTATCTATCTATCTATCTAGAGAGAGAGAGAGAGAGAGAGAGAGAGAGAGAGAGAGAGAATTACACATAATTCATTCCTATTTTCCAGTATTATTCTTGTTTAATATTAGTCTGCAGGTGAATTCAATGTTGAGCTTAGATACAATTTGAGAGGAATCATTTGTTTGGAGTAATCATTGGAATTACAAAGTGCTCATTGACTTTGGACTGAACTATTATTCTGTGATTACTGTGAATTCATTCAAAGGTCTTTTGGACAATGTCAATGTGATACATCAAGACTATTGGCACTTTAGCGTATTCAGTGATATTGGTACATCACCACATTAGGGATCTGGAATTTATTCAGAACGCTCTATTATTTGCTGTTGTGAAAGGACATTCTGTGGATTATTTTGAATTTAATTCACAATACTGTAGCTTCCTCTTATATTTTCGTTTCATAATTTAGAGAATTAAATTATTTGTTAAGTTTTACAAAACTTGTTGGTTTTACTTCTTTCTTTTACTTAGTTTAAAACAGTAGAATCGTAATATATGTCATCAGGAATTCTGCATTTCTTTTCTATGTTCAGCATAAACCAGATTTTTGTTTAAACCATGTAAACCTCTGCTGAAGAAAAATTTTTCCTTGTCCACAAATGCTCGATCATAATAAAATTAAAATATGTTTTTGAAAAAATGCAGGTCATTCCAATGGCATGATAACCTAAGCATTTCATTCACGTGTGGATACGTGTCACACAAATTCAATTAGATATTGGTTATACAATATTGCTCACGATGTTAAAACCATACAGTAACTGAAGTCCAACGATTATTTCTTAAAGCAAATACAAAACTCATTTAAGAAACAAAAAGCAAAAAACTTCATCTACTTATGGAAAAAAAAACTACATCTACTTAATGCACAGTATTTTGTTTGAGTTATCGGCTGACGCCACGAAATACTCTTAGACTAATATATTGTTGTTTGCAGATACAAATGTGTTTCGGTATATTGTAATCTCATTTATTTCACATAATGCGTTATACAAGAATACCATGAGCATACATAATAAAGCCGTCTCGTCTTGAATAGATCTCTTTGTAAGAACTATTGGAGAATGGATAACACTGGAGATTATTGACCAATGGGTCTCAATGGCCCTGATCTTTGGACAATCTATGTGGTCTTGAACAAAATATACTGTGAGGAAAGTTTTATTTTCTTATTAGATTAGTCATGAGTGCAACAACTGACACTGACTTCAGAATGTATGGGTTTGTTTATTACCATGAGTGCACGCTCTTCACAACGTTTGGTTGGAAAGCTTACTCCAGAATAAAATTTCCTTTTCAAAATTCATTTTTTAAAAAGCCAGAAAGGCTCTGCCCTTTAACTTGTTTACCCAAAAGCCAAGAGGCCTATTCTATACCTTAGGTTAAAATCTCTACAACGTTTTGGTCACGGTTGAAGTGTTGACGCAAAGTTAATTTGGAAACAATCATTTTTCTTGACTTTCAGTCGCAAATACCCTGACCTTTGATATTATGATACGTACAACAATATGCTTATTTCTTACTCAACATGGAAGTTATCCGGAAACTTTGGCAAAAGTACGATGTCGAAAACCTAAATATATGCTCAGAAACCATGTTTCTTCTTTCAGTTAGAGTGACCATGACCTTACCTCAAAATTAATATTCATCTCCACTGTACCAAGTGCAAGCTATAACGAGCTTTGAATGTCGAGGGCTGAATAGGAAAATGAGCTATCTATATTTGCTTTTTCAAAACTGGATTAGTGTCATATTTGGAATCTGCCGTTCTTCTCGTTTTAGCAAAAGAATGACCATTTACTACTTTACAATATTTTGTCCATAATCGACAAAAGTAAACGACTATATGTGGTGACAGCTCATGTCTGTTCAGGTAAAAGGGGATACCTAGCAGATGCAGCTTGTAATAGGTGGTGTGAGACTTTTGGTTCAGAGCAGGAGTATAGTTTAAATGAACGACAAAATGTGCTTAAATCCAATATCACCTTTTTTATCCGAAACATGTGCTCCACTGAGGTAATTTTCACTGGGTTATAATTAGGGTCATTGTGCTGGGATTGAAATAAATAGTTTAAATATCACGTTACAAGTATAAAGCCACGATTGAGCAAAATATCTCAGTAAAGATGCATCAAGATTTTGGGTAAATACTAGAATCCATCTCCTCTCTGCGGATGCACTGACACAGTTAGTTGGAAAAGAGGCAATTATATTGTATGTTTTAGGAAGTTAAAAGATACACAGTGTTTAGTTAAGTGTCATCATCTAAGATGAATCAACGGTTTATAAAACTATCAAAATCTACTTGAGTTAAAGAATTTTTTCTAGCTTTGCATGTTTGCACATATTGTGATTTTAACCTTCGTTGAGTCGCATTTGTTCGAGCCTTATGTTTTCATCATTTTTTAAAATTCCTTTCTTGCAATTGCTACACATGTACACTAATATATAATATTTTGAAATGCACTAGAAGTTCTTTCTTTGGGTATGTATTTTCATTCTTCATTGTTATTGCTTATTTTACCAAGTAACACATCTTTATCATAAAAATTTCCTAGTCTGGACTTCCATTATGATTAAAATAAAAGTTTTCATTACGATTATACTTTGAAGATTGGCATTTAATATCATATTCAATCTAAATAACTATCTCGTTAAATATCAAATCACTTGACGTAGGTAAAAAAAAAATATGTGAATTTCATGTGTTTCAGTTTTAACAAATCTAAGGGATAACAAAACCATGCCAGACATTCTTAAGACTATTTCTACTAATACGTTTACAATAATTTTTGATAGAGTACCATCTAACTCTTTGGTAAATATTGTAAGTGCAATAGATACTAAAAATGTTAATGCTTAATATAACGATAATTTAACATGCTTAAAAGTATTTTAGTGAGAACTGCTGTTGTGTGGTTCTTTAATGCTCAAGAACTGTGACTTTTCCATTCAGGATTCTGACAAAAGATCCTGAGATAACATGTCTATATTAAACTGGCAAAATTACCAAGTTTCGTAAAGATAATATTTGCTGCTACAAAAACCAGCATCAAAATAAATAAAGATAGACTTGCTTAAATTAGCAAAATTACAACATATTTAAAATATTATTATATATTTCACCAATCCTACGTGAAGAGAGATTATTTGTTAAAAGAAAATTATACAGAATAATAATGATAGAAACTATGCGGAGTTTTATAACTCACTGAAAACTTTAACATCCAATGTCTCAAAAGTGTTAATTGTAGTTAGTAATATTACCATCAAAACCAAACTATCATCAAAGTTTGATGTAGGTATGTGCTGTTGAACTAAAGTTATCATGCAGTAATCTGGTCTTGAAATCTTAAAATTTTATGCAAATCGAAAATTTTACTTAAAAATAATCTGACCTATCAAAAGTCTTTTTTATTAGTTCATTTTGAATATTTTTCTCTGTTACTCCAAACATATAGTTTATGATGGAAGGACAGGATCTAAGGAACAAAACTTCCAAAATTTACCTGGGCAGACACGTGCACCATAATCTTCAGATTCATGTTCCTCCACTCGCCGTCTCTCAAGTAAACAAGCAGACTTCCTTTAGACATGAGTTCTGTGATGATGTAAATCGGCTCTTCCTGGGAACAGACGGCATACAGGCGCAGAAGATTATCATGTTTACATTTCTTCATAATCATTACTTCATAAAGGAAAGATTCAGAGGACATTGTCCCTGGTTTAAGTATCTTAATAGCTACATCTTCTGTCTTGTTCCATTTGCCTGAAAAAAATCATGAAATAGGTATATTATATAATAATAAGTATATTAGTCAGTTAATATCATAGGAATCCTACAGCTATGAAATGCCTTTCTTTTTGTTTGAATCTTCGTAGTCTATAATTTGCTTTCATTTCGTGTTTACCGATAATATATCTTTGCATAACAGCAAATTCAATGCTTTTTTTACGTACCGCTTATTTAAATTATGAAACTTATGTATGTTCAAGATACGAAGTTAATGAAATCGAGTCACAAAAGTTTTTTTTCTCCCAAAGTCATACAGCACAAAAACGTGTCCATTTTGGCTCTGCTTCTGTAGAAGAATAACATTTTCTTTTATGTATTACTTTGAAAATGATGCATTACAAAGGCTTTTCAATTATTCCTGCCTACTTTTTGACTGTCAGTTTTAGGTTGCTGGAGCTTAAAGGCAAGTCATGACTTCAAGGCTACTTTATGATTCAACGTCTTTCGCTATATGTTTATCCTATATTCTGCACCATATTTACTGCAAAATGACTGAGGTCAGTTGATCACTTATATAATTAAAATAGAGTTACATATTTCAATGGAGCGTAATGACCTTCCCCTTTTGCTAAAGGAAGCAGATAGGGGAATTGTCTCTGAGTCAGCAGAAGGTTAAAATATATGTTTTTAAATGCAGGAGAGCAATTAATATATGCTAAGCACCTTTTGGTACCCAATTATCTTAAAAATATGGTCCCATGGTTTTTGTCTTGTAAGACATAGTCCTGCAAACAAATGATTGTTTTTGTTGTTGATATTGTTGTTTTACAAGCTTTTGAGTCAAGCTATCCGGGACAAGTGTAAACGTATTTTACCAGAAAAATTCATTCTAAAGATCGTTTAATCTCTTTATAAATGGTGTCTTGAAACACTTTTATGTAAAGTGTATACACACGATCACCGATCACTGATGTATGCACTGCAATTACCCAAATTAATGTTTCAAACCTGTATTATATTTAAGTTATATTTATTCTATGGTTTCGAAAATATAGCAGGGGTTACGATACGAAGCTCGTGAGTATGTTACAATCTTGCTATGAATCAGCATCATACAATAAAATTATTTGCATCAATCACCTTCTTTCAAATGACTAACTCTAAGATATTGTGAAAAATGTCAAGATAACTGCAAAATGTCTTGCCCATAACAATTCTGCACTAATGTAATATTGTTATCGGATGCTATAGGAATATATGCAACTTGCTCAAAATTACGACCTTCTTTACGGAGCAAAGCAAATATTAAGTCCATTTATAATAACGATTCTTCATTACATTGTTATGCAATTCAACACAATTTGCAAACAATCCGAAATTTGCAATGAATCACAGTTTGCACCTTTTTGAAGCCAACAAATCCTTGATAAATGCTTATTATTATTATTATAGATGATTATTTATGACAATATCCAAGATATAGATCCTGAAGGCACTGTATTATCTACAGTTTGATATTGTTCCATACGGAATAGACAAATAAATGAGAAAGGAGTTACATTGCCTAATTCAAATATTATTTCATATGATAAAAAATGTTTTCACTACATTTTTATTTACTAATCACAAGAACTATTAATTATCCCACTGAGTAAACAGAACACAAAATCACGCTGTTATTACTAATAAGATTTCATATATAAAAATAACTTTAAAATTAATAATAAGCAGATCTCGTCCATAACACATATTGCTTAGTTAGCTGTCTGAAGATAATCCATTTCGCATTACATGAGTTAGGAGAGGATATTTTAAAATCGATTGATACCTTACCTAATAGGACATCTTAACTATCCTCACATTTACTTAGCTGAGAAATTTGCTGGGAAAAATACTTCTTATGAAAGTATAATTTTTTGTTCTTCCTTGGAAAATTTGCTGAGGTAAATCTAAGGATTCCATGCACGGAGCTGTCAAAAAGGTTCAAACCTATTTAATTTTAATTGAGACAGCATCCTCTCTAATGCCGTCGTCTGGTGACAGTAATTACAGCAATAGATAAAGCTTGTTTGATTGTAAATACATGCCCAAATACTGTCTGCATCATATTTGATTCAGATTTTACCACCTTACCTAATAAATCTAATTACTGCAGCATGAATAAATCTGAAAGTTCGGAAATGCATGGAAGTGAATAGTGGTATAATCTTTGACCGTCGCTTTATATTTTATCATACCTTTAATGAGAAATTTGCTAAATTAGGTACCAATAGTTATGTCTTATTTTAATCAAAACTATGAAATCCGATGTCCATGAATGAAAGTGATTCACGTTATTTGATTTAATTTATGGAAACCATAGCAAGTTTCCATTTCTTACATGAAAAGAAAAACGTTCAAACAGTATTGGTTTGCATTATGATATTAAATATTTTGTATATTACTAAAATTTCAAACTTGTAACGGGCTTTTACCAGACAGGGTTCAAAACTGATGCATGCTCGGCAGCGTCAAACTAAAATGTTCTGACTAGACCAGTAAATTGTGAATCAATGTTCCTTCCTTCGTTTCCTTTAAAGAATGGACCTAACGTTCCGCAATTGAAATAGCGTACACTAGTAGTTTATGCAATAATGATGCCGTAGAATTATTTTTCATTGTTTTTTTTTCACACGAATGACATTCGTATGATGTGAAAAATTGGTACTTTTCATTTTGTTTACGCTGACAACATTCTACCAATATTCAGGGGGTTTTTTTGTCTCAGTAAGATAATAAATATTTTATGCTCAAGAAAACGTGGGCGTTTATGGCAGGCAAAGCTACATACCTTTCCAAACCTCTCCAAACTGGCCATCACCAAGTTTTACAACAAACTCCAGCGACTCTCGTGGAGTCTCGCAGGCATCATTTGTTTCGCGGGACAAATCGTCTGCAGGTTTCGATTTGGGACGTGTGTTGACCGTGCTGTATACATCCTCCTGTACTGTAACCAAAAGAACAGATAATATTGACTGGAACTTCAAATTATTCTAGTCTAATGCAACACTGAAAAGGTATGCGCTTGAAACGTTTTGTTATTATTTCATTATTATTTTATGTTTCAATGGAAAGTTGAGAGAACATAAAGATATCTCCAGGAGACATAAGTTTTATGCTCTTAAAAGTAACTGCTGCAAACATTTCTCTATTTCTTTATGTGAGTGGGGGTAAAGTATTTTTGATTATGTAATACGTACACTGTTAAGCTTTCTCTTCCCGTAACAGTAAAACCTCTCTAGAGTTAGATGCACTCTCGTCCTGTTCTAGAAAATCTTATAACACGTGCATCGACAGTCTGACTTGCCGTAATCGGCCAATACATCTTCATTTTTTTTAACTACACTGACTAATGAAAGACACCAGAGCGTGGTCGAAGGAGGGCATATAATAGTGACAGGTAAGTATCACATAATTATAATAAGTTTCATCCCCCACCCCACAAAAATACATCTTAATAACAGTAATGTTACCTATCGCTATTGCTGAGCTGAATTTGTCAGTAAGGAAGGAGGCTGATGGACTGCGAGTGAGTAAAAAGTGAAAAGATTTACTTACCCTGTAGCCTAGCTACTCAAGAGCTGTTATAAGTAACAATCTGGGCCCCTATTTGTGTAGCAACAATTGAACCCAGAGAAAAATACAATGGCTCTGTTTTGAAAAGAACCGATGGTAAAATTAGGACACGTGTAATCGCCTTCATAAAATCCTCTAGAGAGTGATTTTGATAGGCCCAATTATTAGCGATACGGTTAATATCACGGTCTTTTCATCCTTATGAATGGGATGTCACTATCAGTGAGAGATGAAAAATCTCTCGTAATTGGAGAATCGTTTTCGAAAAAGTACTTTGAGGAAATTGCATCTACATAAGGTGGATGCTGAAAAATCAGGTCAGCTGAGCATTTACGAGGACGAGAAACCTTTTCCTATCTATCTTCTACCTCAGCATCTGCTAAGTAGTTTCAGTGCCCTAGCTGGGCAAATGAATCTATCTTGATCGTCCCCAGCACATATGGGACTGAGTCTGTGGATTGCTATCGGAGATGGAAGATCTCACAGAAGCTGAATTTTCACAAGCACACCTAGCTGATATAAGCAGGGAAACATATTCATAAGACAGCACCCTTTCGTTTCAAAAACAGGATTTTTAATAGTAATCAGAACATTCCCTAGCTTAAACATGAATACAAACTGACACATTAAACATGAACATATTTAGAAGGTTCACAAGGTTGTGGACGTAGATTAGACTTCTAATGATCTAAAGGTTTCATTTTGCCATCGATGCAAACTACGTTTCTGGGCTAAAGAAAATAAATAGCCATAATGTTCACAAAACCATGTTTCTATTTTGTAATCGTTTCTAGAGTACTCACGATCAATACAAGGCACTAAATGTTCTAAGTGAAATCCAAGCCTCCGTTGAAAAGAAACACTTAATTTGTCTACAAATGATGGAATCTGATCATTGTAATCTCACATTACTGAACTGAGTCGAGACAGCTTTTTTTTCTCATAAAGTCATTGAGGATTTTGTTTATCGATAAATACTCTTTGACAAAATTATGTTCTTTGCGTCAAAGCTGCATCTTTTAAAGCAAGCAATTCTCCAGTCACCTTTATTTTAAGGTCGGAGCTGCCATAGGAAAAGTTGATTTTAACATATCTTTTGAATCATATCCTTGTTGTCATGTGACTCCTTTGTAAACAGGATACATCTGATTTTACAATTCACTGGAGAATCGTTTCCGAAAAAGTAGTTTGACCGTGACGTTTCTCTAGAATATTGTGTTCAAAATCTCCTTGTATACTATATCAATATTATCAAAGTACGATATACGGACATGAAAATAAAAAGAATGAAACAATTTTCGGTGATCATGATATGTGTTTCCTCTTTAATCGTAAGCAGTTATGGCAGAATTCACGTTGAAAGGAATGACCCTCAGTAACGGAACGGCTGTCTTTCCTTACGAGGTTGTATTCGACGATATCCGAGTACTCAGACAGGAAATTTAGTCGACAGGATGGCAAAATACTTTTAGAATCGATAATAGCAAACACAGTGAGACAAAAGGTAATGACTCTCGTATAGCTGTCAGAAAGGAACATTTTACGACAATTAGCAATGCTGTGTAATTTGATCTGTACACTTCGGCTAGCCTTTGCCAGTTCTTTGCCAAATTGATTGTTTTAAACAGGGGAAATCGTTTTGACTAGATGCTGAACATTAAAATAATAACATGTAGGAATTTCTCATATAGGTATTTAACTAAGGACGATGTTTTCCTTGGATTCGTAATAGAAAGGACCATGTGTTCTTGACCACGTGTTCTCGCACTTGTTAGTTCAGATTATCAATGATGAAAGTGTTTTGACCTTCGTTGATATTGATATCTAATTATGACGGATGATTTCTACGAAATCTACTTTTCAGTAAGCATCCTTGTCTAGCTGTATAAATTGAAACAACGTTTCTTTTTACACACGTCCATAGAAATGTCACTGAGAAATGTTAAAAAATTGGTTATCCATAGTTCAATGTATATGGTCTCTGAGTAGTTACTCGTTGTCAAAGGAGAAATGCTCCAAAAGATTACTTCTTCTGTGATTGGAAGAGTGATAACTGGCATTGGTGACCAGGCTTCAGTTGTTATTGTTGCTGTTTCCGTCGGTATTTTTCAAAAACTGATTTAAAGAATGATAAACCAAAACAACTGTTGAATAAAATAGTCAATGACTGTATATCACCTTTTTAGAAACTCAAATTACAATGGCTGCTCCAATGACATACCCAACTCCCAAAAGATTTGGCAGAACAAGACAATTTGATTTTTAGGGACACGTTCTCCACGTTAAACACACGGGGATTGTTTTCTTAGGTTTTGAAGAAAGGAACTGTGAGAAGTAGAGGTAGATACTGTGGTAATTTCTACTTCATTTAATAGTCGATGACTTGTAAAACTGCAATCCAAGAATCGAAACCTGGTGGATATATTTTCCACCGAACTTTCACTTCTTAAAGTCGTCGCTTGCCCACTCACTCCGGCAAGGCAAAGGTTCCTTTTAGCACTTCTCAATTCATATCATCCCATTTGTAATTAGGATGATCACACCCACGCATTAGAACTGTGAAATGACACAATTATGTCGTCTATTTAGGTAATTAACCTTGGTCAAAAAGTGCATTTTGTCCTTCCAATTCAAATCCAGTCTCTCAGTTGTTTAACACTTTTTTTGTAGTTGTGGCTTTCCAAACAATTAATCAAACACCATCACCTCTTTTTCAGGTGTCACATTTCTGGTGCACATCAAAATACTAAGATGGTACTAGTCATTGTAAGCTTTGACGAAGAGTTGTGATGTGTAAAATGTTTCCACATATGTTCTTTCAAAGTTATTTGGAAACGTTCCGCGACATTACCTTTCGTTTCAGGCTTTTAGGTTGTGAGAAAATGAATATGTCTTGTTCAAATTTTTTTGTAAAGCTTGGTTTAACAATTCAGTATCTTCGTCTATTTGCCATCGTAGAGGCTCGACCGATATGTTTCAAAACCAGTTATAAAGCTGGCACTAAATCTGAACTTGTTTCAGAAGTCAAAAGAACTACCCAAGCTGATTTTGAAAACATGTCAATATGACAAAACTGTATGAAAGAAACGAAACTGACCTTGTTTAAAGTATTTAGGTTGCGTAATTTACAATCATAATGATAGTTCTCAAGCAATACATTCTCTACTAGAAACGAAACTGACATTACTTAAAGTATTTAGGTTGCGTAATTTACAATCATAATGATAGTTCTCAAGCAATACATTCTCTACTAGAAACGAAACTGACATTGCTTAAAGTATTTAGGTTGCGTAATTTACAATCAGAACGATAATTCTCAAGCAATACATTCTCTACTAGAAACGAAACTGACACTGCTTAAAGTATTTAGGTTGCGTAATTTACAGTCATAATGATAGTTCTCAAGCAACACATTCTCTACTAGAAACGAAACTGACATTGCTTAAATTATTTAGGCTGCGTAATTTACAATCATAATGATAGTTCTAAAGCAATACATTCTCTACTAGAAACGAAACTGACATTGCTTAAAGTATTTAGGTTGCGTAATTTACAGTCATAATGATAGTTCTCAAGCAATACATTCTCTACTAGACATGGTGCATAGGTCATTGTCTTAATAATTTATTATTGGGAGATGACATATAAAACAACGGACACTAATTGTATAGAATATAATCGTTATAAAGGCTTATTTATAGCATATAATGCTACAAGCAGCCTATAGTGCTTTGCATTAATCAGAGCATCATGATATTACCTGCATCCAATCCCTTGCTAACATCATCTCTAGACATGTCATCCCTAACATCATCTCTAGACATATCATCCGCCATTACCTGTCCTGTTTTCTTCTGAAACAAGATAAAAATTAAATTGCTTTTTTAAAACTGAAAATAGTATGTTCTTCGTTCTAAACACTTATTACCAGTTCAAATCCTTATTCAAACACCATCACCTCTTTTTCAGGTGTCACATTTCTGGTGCACATCAAAATACTAAGATGGTACTAGTCATTGTAAGCTTTGACGAAGAGTTGTGATGTGTAAAATGTTTCCACACATGTTCTTTCAAAGTTATTTGGAAACGTTCCGCGACATTACCTTTCGTTTCAGGTAATTGCAAACTTCCTTAAAAGAAAAAGCCCATGACGGAACTGACATAAAACTGTTTCAGAGGTATTCTCTAGGATTTTCATGATACTGGCACAACAGTAGTAGAATTTTATTTATACTGAAAATCTGATAAGTAGCAATAACCAGAATGTTGCATTTAAACTAATGACAGCGTATGGCCTTATGGGTATCATTTAACATGGCAGCGCTCCATTGACAGAACGTAGATTATTCTTATGACGTTATGACCTCAAATCGATTTTTTAATGGAGTCAATGACGCAGAGAAGATTGATACGACGTCTTAACCGGATTTAGACCCTTTGGATGGTGCCAGTGACTGGTAGCATATCTGTATCACCTAAACGACAATTGGTTTTATTTCAGACTCTGTTAAGTATCATTTCTATATTAAGTCAACTGGTGTCCAATTTCAAAGTAGGGGTGGAATAGAGTACAAACAATATAAGGTTCTTTTTAAGAAAACGATCTAATTTCTTACATTTGTATCTACTCCGGAAGAACAATATAAAGGGTCTTTTGAAATACGACCGAATGTCATTGGTTTCTAAATAAAAAATTAGAAGGAAAAAAAGAAAAAAGAAAAAGAAAAAAACCCAACTAAAAATAAAAACCAAGAAACCAAAATAATTTCAACTTTTAAAAAGTAGTTAGAATTAAATAAAAAATAAATTTAAGATGAAAAATAAAAAAGAAAATAAGAATAATAAAGAAAACACACAACTGTTAAGTAGAAATGCTATAATGATTTAAAACATTTGTTCAAAGATATAGTGGAATTTATGTTATGATTAAGAAATGTTAGTTATAATTCATTTATACTAGTTATTGTAGGGAAAGAGTTTGTCAAGATTTGGCAGAAATAATGTAAGATTTTTGCAAAGATTTTGTAGAATTAATGTTCATAATTCTTTACTTTTTACAACGATTTTGGGGAAAATATGAAATATTTGAGAAGCTGGTTTCAATATTAAATGAAAAGTATGGTTATAATTAATCGGTTTTTGCAAATATTAGCGAATATTCTAAAAAAAGAATTACTGGAAATTATGCTATGACATAAATTTTGGCAATAATTCATTAATGTTTGAAAAGTTTATAAACATTTGCACAGAGATACGTAAGATTTGGAATATTTGTTGGAATTGTTGCTAATGTGGTAAAAATTAAAATATAACAGCCAATAGTTCACTCATCATATAGTTTACGAGCTCTTTTTGAAATAAATGTTTTTGCAATTATTTTCTTTCATAGTGGAAACAAAAGTGTTGTACGTACGATTTGTATTTATTGGAAATTGTTTTCAAATTTGAGACGTTTTCAAATGGTATCGTGCAAGAGTTCTTAACTTTACTTAAGTTATAAAATCACCTGGTCTTAGCATAAAAAACATTTTAATTGGACAAAACTCGATATTATTGGGAGGATACCGATAACGTCGTATATCGCCTCATTGTAACAAGAATTGTAATTGACTTTGATGGTATGTTCTAAACATTCTGTAAACGTAACGTAGTTCCCATTATTGACTTTTTTTATCATGAAGTGTAATCTGCCGTCCATGTTAGATTATATTTTCCTACTTTTAGTTAGAAGAAAATGACATTATTTAAGAATATAAGATAGTGCTAAATGTTCTTTTATTTTTTCTTTTTTTACTGTTTTGAGTGTAAACAGCAAGTAATACTAATTACACTGTATTATATCCCCAGATTGTGACACTAGTTGTAGAGTATGTATTCTCCACAACCCGATCTGTTCGGCGTGAAGGGCAAGCAAAGGCTGGGTAGAATTACGTCACATGGCTATTTGCCCATGAGTATTCATAGGTACGAAATTAGAGAGTTACCAGAGAGCTGTCAAGAGTCATAGCCCATAGTTACGGATATCCATCACACGTATTTGAGGTAGTTCAAATTAAAAATTGCTACACCACATTAACAGGTTAATAATAAGTTATGCAAATGAGCTAATAATAGTTATGAAAATAAGTCAATGCATTTAATTACTTTTTTGTTATCAATAAATAATCTTGAAATTACATCTTTAGAAGTATAATTTGAGTCAATTAAATTCAAACAAATTCAATACGCTGCTATTGGTACCAGCTTAATGCAAAAGCAATTGCATGTCATACAAATGTAGGCAGCTATCAGCCAAGAATGTAAGGTTTAACTACAGAATGCTTACACTATAAACCATCCATTTCTATTTGAATTGTTATCTTGGGGTTTTGAAGGACTGTATATATGGCTTATAATTACTTATTCATACTTTTGTTGGTTTTTCCTTATGTCAAGAATGTCATCATTATTACACACAATCAGAAATAAAAAAGTCCTGAGCTTAAGTATTTTTAAAGTTATTATAACAATTATAACAAGCACATTCCCACCCAAAAGCCTTTACAAATGGTGTTAGATAGTGGGGTGCAATAGTTATGTGTGCCTTTCATGCTCGAATCCCGACGGACGCCAAACTACCAGTTGATACGTAAGAGCTCCTTGTATTAAAAATATAACAGAAGTTGAATTTAGACAGGAAGATAAAATCAATTAGAAATTGACCAGTGAGACATATGTAGAAGGAAATGATTTAAGGAAGATGTCACGGAAGGCGAATGTCAACCTTGACTCAAGAGTTCCGAAAGTGATAGGGAACTTAAAGAGTGTAGCTACTAGATTGCTTACTAACGAATTGAATTTACAAGATCTTCAAAACAAGTCAAAAATCAATCTGCAAATGAAAATGATGGAAACAAAACACGTTTCATATGCAGTGCACGAGATCATTTTCTTTAGTAATTGTCTCATTTATACGAAAGGTCATGCTCAGACAGGGCTATCAGTCAAAACCATGGAAAGAAGCCGAGAGCGGGAAATGCAAGGGGTCAGAAAGTTTTCAAGCATTCATCTCAGTAACTGTGAAGGAAGCGTATCTTTCACCCAGAGGCGACAAGTCCTTCGAATGCCCTTTCAGTGGGTAGGACAGACCAGTCTACTGATATTGACCTAGGAATTAAAAGGTCCGTTTCCATGCGTATCAATTAAAGTTAATAATTTTGGTACAATTGCTAATCTGATTTGATAATCATACTTGAATTTTTTTTAGAACTATGTCAAAATTTGAAATTTTTTTCATTTAGGAGAATGAATTTTGTTTTAAACGTGGGTGCGGGGGATAGGGTATAATTCAAATGGGCTTCAAGAACCTTAAAACGATGGATCGGAAGCGTAGATTTCCTTTTTCGTTCATTAAACACTTTATTAATATCAATAAGTATATACTGCTGAAACAGTGAAGTTCAACATTGTAAGGTATTTTGGAAATGTAGAAATCGTGACATACTGTTATGTGTATGCAATTGTTTATGCTATGTATCAAGTGTGAATGACGTGGTACAATTGCACTCTAATTAAGTTCGGTCTTGCACAACAATAAATACTCAAAGAATCTTTAAAAATGTCTCGTATTATAATTTTGTCCCTCTCAGAAATATGTTTAAATACAAAGTTTCCAAATCAGCATCTGAATAAAACTAATCGTATTGACTTCATCAGATGACAATACAAAATATGTCAGCAGCCAAGATAGCAGACACTAAAGCATATGAGCTGTTCCTCACTCTAAATCGTCCAATTTCACATTTGTTTAAAACTTAAATTTCACTCGAGTCTTTGTAAATATTTGCCTTCTTGTTAAAAGAGTGAAATTGTTGATGAAATTTTAGATTTTCACGGTCATTGGTTTTACTCTTGAAACCATGACTAACGACCTTGGTTGCAACATTGAAGTCGTTTCAGGGTTTGAAGAAAAAGAGATAATAAAAACTGTTGATTTATTTTCTTATTGTTCGGGTGTAAACGGAGAAGTAATGCTAATTAAATTCTATGATAATCCCCAGTTTGTGTTATCGGATGTAGAGTATCTATTCATGGGCGCCCGCAGGATTTGTTGGAGGGGGGAGGGGGGAGTCAGTCACGGCCGGGAGAGTTAGTATAGTAAGCAGTTTGAAACTAAAGCTAATATTTTCTAAGCGTTTTGAACAGAATCTTGTGACATATTTTCAGCTTCATTTGCGTGATTAAACTTGTCGGAATTTATATATATATATATATATATATATATA
>JAECUM010011644.1:0-16857 GCA_016617855.1 Megalonaias nervosa | reverse complement strand
GAACAGAGAGTGATGTGTTAGAAAAGGTCAAACGTTTGGGGTTGGGGCAATGGAAGTGGGGTTACACCACCAACGTAAAATCGAGAACAATTTGACAATGTTTATTGAATTGTAAAAATAAATAAATAAATAAATAAGAGCTATAGTTATTGTGCACAACCAGATTATGTAATTCTAATATAACAAACTGGAGTGGAGGGAGGCTGTCAAGTGTGGTGGGAGACAACTGTTACAATCTATTTTTGTTGGAATGAATCTATTATTCTTGTTTATTTGATATTGTAATGTGCTATTTTTAAAGATCCAAAATGTACAAACTCGACACTTTGCTTTTCTCTGTCACTTTGAATTTTGGCGCCGACTGTACTCGTCAGTTGTCTGACCAACAATGACAGCGCTCCCCTATTTATAACCTTCCCCAGACACCACGTGAGACAATTCAACCAATTGCTGAATGCACGGCAACCCACGGAACCAATCAGTGTCTTGTATGGTGTGCCGTGTATTGCATTGTAAACAATACAGTTTTGCATGGTATACAATGTCAACATTACAAATACATAAATTACATAATAAGTATTTGAATACTGTAGGGCTTGTCTATGAAACGAATAAGAACATTTTATGAGCTCAAGTTTATGTGAAATTAAACTTTATGATGATAACTTAAGTCTTGAATAATTGAATCGATTCATGTAGACGCGGGTTCTGCACTTGATGCAGACGACTGCTATTGTCACATCAAAACATGAATTGCATACATCGATACAACGGTATTGCAACGATGTTATCACTAAAACATGTAAATTACTTTTTTTTATCAGTACCCTACTATCATAAGAGAGAATAATTGCAAGTGCGAAAGTATAGAATCTCTAAATACGAAACTCTCATGCTAATCCAAAATGGCGGACATCGTGATACAAGGATATACATGGACTTTTCTCGTCATGATTTTGTAGGTATTTTACATAAATTACAAATAGTAATAGCATAAGAGCATAATATGTGTAGAGATAAGCTAAACAGTACACTCTGAAAACTTTATGACAGACTTTCAAAGACGTTTTACCGAAAGAGCCTCTGCCTTGAAAATAGGTTACACATGTTAAGATCGGTTGCCAGGATTGGCTGCTAGTTTGACAGTCCATAGACATTAGAGATAAATATAATTGCTATGCTTTGTAAGTGAACATTATAATTCATATTCATATTCATATGTGCAATATTTATAAAAACAAACTTTATAGAAGCAAAGACTGAAAATAGTATCCTAGTCATTGTGACTCTAGCCATGGTCATTACACTCTTCTCCGCCAAGTTACAAAATTCTCCTGAATTTTTTTTTCTCAGTAAATCAGAATCAGAGTATTTGGCATCTTAAAGAAAGCATCTGGTCAGCATCTAGGCGCAGGTTGACCCCATCAGTCTTTTGTATTAAAGAATCATAACCATTGTCACGATTTTCTGCCCCTTGTTCCAGTATGGACAACCATTGTTTCATTGCAGGTTCTTCTCCACCTTCCTTGGCTACTTGTCTTAAAACTTCGTACGTGTAATATCTGCTTTTTGCCAAGCATTGGTCCTTTTTCCTCAAATGATATATTGTTGTTCCTGGTAGGGCCAGGAAATTGAAGGTGTCTAATAGATCTAGCCTTTCTTGGGGTGGGAACTGCAGACCGGTCTTTGCAGAAGATAATGCCATAGCTGTATATTCCCATATCAGCAGTTTTCTGTCAGGGGTCATTCCTTCCCATCCTTTCGGTGACCACTTGATGGATGTCTGGCCAATTACAAAGGTGATGTCTTCTTCTGGCACCGAGTTCCAGTCCCTTCTTGATGGCTGAAATAGTGGCATGCATCCTTGGGACATCAGGGCAATGGCTTTGGCCTGATTTGTGGACATTTCCTTTTGGGGTTTGGATCCATCTGTTTTAGATATTTTAGCACACTGATTGCGGACAGGAGACAACTTTGATGGCTTCGGTGCGGATTGCACAGGGACTAATGCTGCTGGTAATGCTAGTTCTAATCCTGGCTGAAAGATCATGGCAGACTCTGGCAAAGAGGGTTCATCTATCTCCGTAGGCCTGGCTCTTTTGGCTGGTTTCCACTCTGCGGAGATTGCACGGGATACTGACAGAATGTAATCTGGTGACACCCCAAGTGCATCTGCAATCTCCTTCTTACGGGAAGTCAGGGTCTGGTCAGAGAGTGGCACAAACTGGCCATCAGGGGCAGATGGGAGATTTGGCCTCAAAGTTGCCATTCTTCTGGCGATGGCGGCCATGGCCTTAGGGTCATATAGGACTTGATCCTTCAAAAGTGCTCTGCAATTTGTGATGGCCTGCTGTACTGTTGCATTTATATTTTGTGGGACAAAGGAGATCTCACATAGGATCATTTTCCCCATGTCTGGTCTAGTAGGGCTATATGGAGTCATACTGGCATCCTCATCCTCATAATCAGGCTGGAAATGGGACTCAGACAAGGGGGTGGCACTATCAAATCTGTGGGTCATGGTCTGCTGGTCCTGGTTCGTCAACTGGGGTGTGGGTTGGGGTGTATTTTGTCTACCTTCTGCTTCCCAGCCTTGTAGCCATTCACTCCTGTTTCGGGTGGATCTAGTAATCTTCCTTGCCCACTCTAGCACTACGACTCTTGCTCTTATGGTTAGTGGGTCATGCCACGTGGTGGATCTGATAATGCGCTTGTAGTCTTGTGGATACAGCGACAACCAAAACGCATTGTTCTCACTGAAGAACTCTTCAGGCACTCCATTAATGTGGTCAGAATGATGCCTCTTACAGTGGTTCTTGAGGTCAAGGACGCGCTTGAATGTCCGCTCTTCGTGGTAGCACCATGGGCAGATAACCACTAGTCGTCCATGTGGTGCTGGAATCATGTGGTTTTTCAGCTCTCTCTTGCTACTGAATGTTTTGTTGCATAGCCAACAAGTCTCCACCATTCTGCAAAGAGACAAAAATGATTCATTGTTGGTTGCTGAAATTATTCTTTCTTCCGGCATAGATTATAGCTATATCAATCACAGGTTTGGAAGGGAGGTGGGGAATGAAAGGACTAATCAGGTTCTACACGGTCCATAAAGGTAATAATGCTATGTATTTCTGATTCCATCCATATTAACTCTGCTGACATGGAATATGCTCAGTTCTTTAGTTCATGTCAGGTCAGTGGTATAAGTAGGTTTTGTTTTGATCCTTTCTTTCTCATTAGTCGTGTCCAAACAAGGATTATCTTGTATGCTCTTTTGAACTCATTTTACTCAACATGGGAGGGAACATGGTTGATCAGGCCAAATCCCTTACCATCTTGTACTATAGGATTCATCTTTGCTTTGACTTGGCCCATCCTGGATCACCATCTATCAGACTTATATAGCTCAAACTTCATAATACATCTAAGGTCTGCCAGCTTCTATCCACAGTTATAAAACCTGACATGGCCCATCCCGGATCACCATCTGTCAATAAAGGCTCACTATAGTACTCATCAGTTGTCATTGGAGACATATATACTATTCCTTGAAGGTTACCACTGAAGGTTCATATACTTCTGTACTGAAAGGAAAAGGAATACCTACCCCACATCCTATAGCTATGGCAAACTAAAACTATATATATAGATAGATATAAATTAAAAAAAAACATCTGTATGAAGAATTCAAATGTCTATAACTGTCATATGCAAAGATGACTTTAACTTTGAAGGTTTACTCGTCTTTATTAAACCAAGTAGGTGGGTTTCTACCCTGGTAAGGCAGGAGTCTGTCAATATGGTATACTTTGGAGAGCTGTTTTGGTCACCTTTTAATAAGGTAAGTAACATCTTCAATCTTCTTGACAACAACAAATGGTCCTTTCCATTTTGAGGTAAGTTTATGGCATACGCCAAATCTTTTGGATGCATCGTAGATCCAAACTGGTTGTCCTGCTGTAAAGGAACGTTTCTTTGCATGCAAGTCATAATGCCTTTTCTGATAATCAGAGTTCTTTCTAAGATATTGTCGAGCAATATTATGGGTGTTCTCCATATTGCTGCGCAGTCGTTCCAGATAATTGTCTGGGTCTACTTTATCACTGAATTGAGATGGGTATGGTCTCCCTACAACTGCTTCCACTGGTAAGGTGATGTTTCTTCCCAACATCATCATATCTGGGGTTTTTCCTGTTGTGGAGTTTATTGAAGCTCGATAGGCCATCATGACTTGGGACAGGTAAGTATCCCAGTGCTTTTGATCCTTTTCAGCATACATGGTCAGCATTTCTTGTAAGGTCCTATTAAATCTCTCAACTGTTCCATTGGCCTGTGGTCTCATACTAGTAGTTCTTGTTTGATCTATTTTCAGAAAGTCACACATTTCTTGAAATATCTTTGACTGGAAGTCTTGACCTTGATCTGTCAAGATCTGTAATGGTGTGCCAAAACGACATACAAATTCATTTACAAATGTTTTAATAATGGTGCTGGACTCTTGGTCTGGAATGGGGAAAGCCTCGCTCCACTTGGTAAAGCAGTCACAAACAACCAGGATAAATCTTTTGCCACTTTCAGTCAGAGGAAGGGGTCCCAGTACATCTAGAGCAACCTTTTCCATGGCTCGCCAACTATGTATTGTCCTAAAGGAGCCCTATTGATCTTTCTGGATGGCTTTCTAGCTGCGCACTTATCACATGTACGATAGTAGTCCATGACAAACTCTTTCACACCTGGCCAGTAAAATGACTGATTTATTCGTTCTAGGGTCTTCTTAGCACCTAAATGCCTTGAAGTTGGTACATCATGAAAGTACTTTAGGACATCTAGCCTTCGTTTACTTGGAACTACTAGTTGCAGTGTGGGTCGATTCTCATCATTTTCAAAGAATTTACGGTAAAGCATGCCCTTAATGACTGTTAATCTGTCCCATTGTCGCCAGAGTGTTTTTAGTGTTGATGTTTTGTCAGATATGGCATCCCACTTTGGTCTTCCAGACTTGCCCTCAATAGCAATTAGAATAGCAGAAATGTCTTGATCTTCTAATTGAAGATTACGTATGATATCAGGTGTCCAACCTTCAAGTACTGCTTGGCTTTGTGCGAGATCAGTGCCGTGGACAGTACCTTGACTCCGTGTTAACACCCTTACCAAATCGACATGGAAGATTTGGTCTGAAAGTTGTGGAGCTTCGCAGTCTTCATCATTATTACATTCAAGATTACCTTTTTCTTGTTTCTGACAAACATGACATGGCCTTCTAGACAAAACATCTGCATTTGATGTTGTCGTCCAGCTCTATGCACTACTTTAAAATTGTAGGTGTCTAGCTCTTGAAACCACCTGGCAACCTGGCCAGTTGGTTTCTTGAGGTTTCTTATCCAACTCACTGCAGCATTGTCTGTTCTAAGCAAAATTTCTTGTCCATATAGATAGGAATGAAATGTTTTCAGTCCAGTGATAACGGCCAAAAGTTCCTTTTTTGTAGTACAGTAAGACTGTTCATGGATGTTCATTGCTTTACTCATGTATGCTATAACACGTTCTGTACCTTCCTGCATCTGTGAGAGCACTGCGCCCACAGCTTTATCACTTGCATCCGCATCCAGTATGAATCCTATGCCAGGGATGGGTTAAGCCAGCAACGGTGAGGAGATCAGGGCTTGTTTCAGATTATCAAATGCTGATTGACACTCTTGAGTCCAAACGAAGTGAGCGCCTTTTTTGCATACTTTATGTAGTGGTCTTGCAATGCGCGCAAATCCCTTCACAAAGCGCCTGTAATATGAACAGAGTCCCAGGAAACTACGGACTTCCTTTGCATTTATTGAGACAGGCCAATCTTGCACAGACACAATCTTCTTTGGGTCGGTGGACGCACCTTCTTCAGAAACGACATGACCCAGAAATTTTATATGCTTCTGGAAAAATATGCATTTGGATGGTTTTAGTTTCAGATTTGCATCTTGAAGTCTCTTGAAGATGTTCTCCAATCTGTCAAAACCTTGTTCAAAGGTAGTGCTTGGTGAGATTATGTCATCCATATATACTAGACATTCTATCCACTGAAGGCCTCGTAGAATGTTTTCCATCAGACGCTGAAATGTACTGGGGAATTGCAAAGGTCAAAGGGCATTGCAGTAAATTGGTACAGCCCAAAATTGTCGCAAAAGCAGTTTTCACTTTGTCGTTAGGAGACATCTCCACCTGCCAGTAGCCAGAGTTCAAATCCATGGAGCAAGACCATTTGGCACCAGATAACGCATCCAAACATTCATCAACTCTTTGAAGTGGGTATGCGTCCTTGACCATTACATCATTGAAACTTGCGATAATCAATGCAAAATCTTATGCTACCATCCTTCTTAGTTACTAGAACTACTGGTGATGCCCAAGCACTGTTAGAAGGCTCTATGACCCTGCGATCTAGCATCTTCTGAATATTTCCTGCTCTACTGCGTGTTTTCCAATTGGTTGGCGTTGTGGCGGCTGCCGTATAGGAGTGGAATGACCGATATTGATGCGATGTTGCACTCTATCTATCCGACCGAGCTCAGCTGTTAACTTTGCAAATACAGACTGGTATCTTATGAGCAATGTTTTGAGGGCTTCCTTTTGTAAGTAATTAAGGTGAGCCGAACTCCTTTCAAAGAGATCTTTCAGGTGCTGTGGTAGCTTGTCCTCATAGATCTCAAACACATTTTCTTTATTTGTATTAATACTGGCAACTCTTTCAGAGTGGGATACATCTTCATATGGTTCACAGACACTAATAGGTAAATTTGCTTGCAGCGTAACATCAGCATCACTGCAATTCACAAAGTTTACAACCATCTCCATGGCTTGAATATCAATCACGCCGGGAACCATACTGCACTGGATTTCTTTGTGAAATATTTGCTCGACATATCCGAACTTTGTCATGTGCTCTGACCCAGGCATGCTTACTGGTAACCACAATGCAGAGTTAGCAGGTACTATTGTAGTTTTTCGTACTTGTATTCTTAATGTGACATGCGCTTTACCTCCCATCCAACATCTTATGTCAATCTTGTCTGTGTGAAGCAAGAATTGTTTGTAATTGATTTTGTTCAAATAGTTCAATAAAGGGTCCTGACCTCGGATACCATCTTGACTCACATCATAGACTATAACCTTTTGTGCGAAGGATATATCACTAAAATGAATGGTAATGTTTATGGATCCATAGGTGTGAATTTCATTTCCATTAACATCATTTACCTTTGTTTCAAATGGTGTAAGCATATATTTATCTTCTCCACACAGTTTTTGATATGTGCTGTATACAAGAAGGGATGCTGTAGAGCCACTATCAATGAGGAAAATGACTTTATTTCCATCAATCATGCCATTTGTGATTTTGGTTCTGTCCCGTATATATTGTCTCTTCTTCATCACTGTGAATTTGACTTGAACCATGCTCATCAAATTGACATTGATCATCATCGATTACATCACCATGGCCTTCGTCGTCTCTATTCAGACAAAACTGTATTTCAGCATCTGGGGACTCAGACATTGTATGTGTGTCAGTCAACAGGAATATCTGCTTTCCACTTGTTCTTATTGTTTTTGTTTTGTTTTTTCACTATTCTGACCACCACACTTGACAAAAAAAAAATGAGGTCGGGGGTAGGATTCGTATCCTGGGTTGGATTTCAATTTGACTTTTGAAATCCCACTTCTGAGACCAAATTGTAAGGCCCTTTATGGTCCTTAAGGGTGCTATATATATTTGTACATAGGAACAGAGAGTGATGTGTTAGAAAAGGTCAAAAGTTTTGGGTTGGGGCTATGGAAGATGGGTTATATCATCAACATAAAATCGAGAACAATTTGACAATGTATAATGAATTGTAAAAATAAATAAAGAAATAAATAAGAGCTATAGTTATTGTGTACAATCAGATTATGTAATTCTAGTATAACAAACTGGATGGGGGGGCTGTCAAGTGTGGTGGGAGACAACTGTTACAATCTGTTTTTGTTGGAATAAATCTATTATTCTTGTTTATTTGATATTGTAATGTGCTATTTTTAAAGATCCAAAATGTACTAACTCGACATTTTGCTTTTCTCTGTCACTTTGTATTTTGGCGCTGACTGTACTGGTCAGTTGTCCGATCAACAGTGACAGCGCTCCCGTATTTATAACCTTCCCCAGACACCACGTGAGACAATTCAACCAATCGCTGAATGCACGGCAACCCATGTAACCAATCAGTGTCTTCTATGGTGTGCCGTGTATTGCATTGTAAACAACACAGTTTTGCATGGTATACAATGTCAACATTACAAATACACAAATTACATAACAATAAGTATTTGAATACTGTAGGGCTTTTCTATGAAATGAATAAGAACATTTTATGAGCTCAAGTTTATGTGAAATTAAACTTTATGATGATAACTTAAGTCTTGAATAATTGAATCGATTCATGTAGACGCGGGTTCTGCACTTGATGCTGACGACCGCTATTGTCACATCCAAACATGAATTGCATATATCGATACAATGGTAATGCAACGATGTTATCACTAAAACATGCAAATCACTTTCTTATCAGTACCCTACTATCATTAAAGAGAATAATTCCAAATGCGAAAGTATAGAATCTCTAAATAAGAAACTCTCATGCTAATTCAAAATGGTGGACATCGTGATGCAAGGATATACATGGGCTTTTCTCGTCATGATTTTGTAGGTATTTTACATAAATTACAAACAGTAATAGCATAAGAGCATAATATGTGTAGCAGATAAGCTAAACAGTACACTCTGAAAACTTTATGACTGACTTCAAAGACGTTTTACCGAAAGAACCTTTGCCTCGAAAATAGGTTACACATGTTAAGATCGGTTGCCAGGATTGGCTGCTAGTTTGACAGTCCATGGACATTAGAGATAAATATAATTGCTATGCTTTGTAAGTGAACATTATAATTCATATTCATATTTATATGTACCATATCTATAAAAAAACAATCTTAAAAGAAGCAAAGACTGAAAACAGTATCCTAGTCATTGTGACTCTTGCCATCGTCATTACAATACACTGTACAATCACACACGAAAACAGCTAGGTAATATTTTGCTTACAATAAAGACATTACTTAGGTAAACCCAAACTTCTACCCTCATTCACGAATAAAGATCAATCACACAATGCAAATTAAGTATGCATGAAACTAGAAAACAGAATACAACTCCTGATAAACTATTCGGATGACAGATAAAGGCAAAGTCTCTGCCCGACACCTATATCAAATTCCATTAAATATTCCAGACCATCTGCTCCCATATGATATTCTGCCATGATGCGACATCTACAGACAGACTTGATCCCGTCCACCTTAAGGAATATCGACATCAACTACTACTATAGGTGTGTGTTTTATGCATTCGCGTTCGTTGGTGTGGATAATATATGTTTGTGTGTGTGTGTGTGTGTGTGTGTGTGTGTTTTATGCATTCTCGTTCATTGGTGTGGATAGTAAATAGGTGTGTGTTTTATGCTTTCTCATTCGTTGGTGAGGATAGTAAATAGGTGTGTTTTATGCTTTCTCGTTTCTTGGTGAGGATAGTAAATAAGTGTGTTTTTTATGCTTTCTCTTCGTTGGTGTGGATAGTAAATATGGTATGTTTTATGCATTCTCGGTCGTTGGTGTGGATAGTAAATAGGTGTGTGTTTTATGCTTTCTCATTCGTTGGTGAAGATAATAAATATGGTATGTTTTATGCATTCGCGTTCATTGGTGTGGATAGTAAATAGGTGTTTTATGCATTCGCGTTCGTTGGTGTGGATAATATGTGTGTGTGTGTGTGTGTGTGTTTTATGCATTCTCGTTCGTTGGTGTGGATAGTAAATAGGTGTGTGTTTTATGCTTTCTCATTCGTTGGTGTGGATAGTAAATAGGTGTGTGTTTTATGCTTTCTCGTTTCTTGGTGAGGATAGTAAATATGGTATGTTTTATGCATTCTCGTTCGTTGGTGTGGATAGTAAATAAGTGTGTGTTTTATGCTTTCTCATTCGTTGGTGTGAATAGTAAATATGGTATGTTTTATGCATTCGCGTTCATTGGTGTGGATAGTAAATAGGTGTGTGTTTTATGCATTCGCGTTCGTTGGTGTGGATAATATGTGTGTGTGTGTGTGTGTGTGTTTTATGCATTCTCGTTCGTTGGTGTGGATAGTAAATAGGTGTGTGTTTTATGCTTTCTCATTCGTTGGTGTGGATAGTAAATAGGTGTGTGTTTTATGCTTTCTCATTCGTTGGTGAAGATAATAAATATGGTATGTTTTATGCATTCGCTTTCATTGGTGTGGATAGTAAATAGGTGTGTGTTTTATTCATTCGCGTTCGTTGGTGTGGATAGTAAATAATATGTGAAGTGAGTGTAAGGGATGTTTTCGTTCACGTCCATGCTTGAAGTATATAAAATCATAGCGTTTGTCATTCGCGCCATTGACTATATTTGGCCGTGTGGGTGTGTGAAGACGTGCTATCCAGGCGCTGAAGCATAATCCTATATCATAACAAATATCAAAGATTACAATACACTGAAAGAATACTACGACTTAAACAGAATAAATAGAATCTAAAAAAGGACTTAAAAGAAAAGACTTACGGAAAGGAACCTGGCAAAAGAAGGAGGAACTTAAAATAGACCCCCTGCCAGCCGCTGTACCAAGGTGCAGAACAAAGGAAAGCTGACCAAAACAAACAACCTATGGACATTGCAACTAACTAACGAAGACAGACAGCAAACAAAGTAAGACAAATTTTCCTAAAATTACTTGAAAATTACTTGATTAACTACTCATACTAGCAATAGGCTCATCACCTTTGATAAATACTGCATCCATCCACATCAAAGAAAATTCTAATCACCCCACCCCTCCTCCCCCTAAACAACACGAGGTAACCACGAGGTCTTAAACTAACTACTCAATAATAAATCACATAGTACAAAGTTCCCACACATAAATAAAAGAAAACACAATCTCCCAATCCTTTAAATATAATATAGATAAACCCTTATAAACTAAATAATAACTTAATATTAACTATTCCCAGTAAGGTTTTACACACCGAATAAACACATACCCCACCCCCACACAAACGACAAGACAAGTCTATCAATCAGTAGTATTAAACCTTACACACACTATAACTCCAGTTCATAAATTCCGCCGCAAAAAACTTACTCTCTTGACTGTACTAGATTACACTTAACGACACAAAAATACGCTTTCCCCTAGTACACTAATATCACACATAAAATACAACTATATTTAGAATCAAACAATACAAGAAAAGCGCCTGTACAATCAGCCAATCAGAAATGCATATACAAACCAACACACACAAAAAGAGAGAGGTTGAATAGTAACGAGACACTACAAGCAACGCGGCACCACTAATAGCAAAATTACACTACTGCACACGACACTAAACTAAAACATCAGATATAAACAAATAACAGGTATATTAACTCAAAAGGAAATACCCGATCACAATATTATACCTTCACAGGCTTATCACTACGGCTATAGTCACTATTCTCAAAACTAATATTCTTAACATAACTAAATAAAAACACTTACCCTAATAGTATACCTACAAAACACACAATAATATCATACAAAATCCAACACCACAGCACATCATAGATCATATCTAATATCATAACAGCCTTCAATAATAAATTACAATATAGCATATCATTCTTTAAAACTGCACACTGCTGTTATTATCACTAATACCAATACTCAAATACATTATTACTAATACCATTAGCAATATTAATTAACACTAATCTCCTCAATATAATACTTAGTCAAATACACAATAATACACTAAAAACACAAAAATCCAGCACACCACAAGATACTAGATTATAGAACTCATAGCATATAATTATGCACTAAATACAGCACGCTATTGAAATTATCACTAAGTACACACTAGTGTTCCAATTCTTATTGTTATTATTATTATTATTATTATTCATTAACATTAACACCAATACACACATACAAAACATATTCAATAATATAATCACTACTATTGCAAGATAACATACGATATAAATTTATACGCCACTGATAAAAGCACCACATCCAACACTCAAATAAATACTATATAGTACAAACATACAAATACACAACAAATACTCAACTATCAACACTACACACTATTATCATCATCATTATATTCCAGCACCGAGCTACATTAATACTATTAGTAGATTACATCATTAATCAACACACTCTATACTCCACAAAGCATAACTCCACATATTTACAACACGCCATTGTTGTACTCACTATCTACATAATAAGTATAACATTATAATAGTAATTACTACAACTATTATCAACATTAATAATAGTATATCTATACAACACCTCAAATACTAATCATAATAATACATTACCCTAGATACATCAATAACATAATAATTGCATACTAAATAGTACTCCAACTAATCACAACAATACAGCCACCAAAACATTCACCAATAATACCAATCTAACTAGACTAATTATATTATAACTAACGCTACTGTCATTTTTAATATTCTTATTATCATTGTCAGTATCATTTTTTATACTAATATACAGTCACATCAACAGCAAAGGTAAGACAACAACATTAACCTTTTATATACATCCCCTTCAAACAACATTATCAATAAGCATTCCAAAAGATACAGCGGTGGACAAGCAACACAACAATAGGAATCCACAAACAAGGAAACAGATAAGTATGGAACCACAGCCGAAATTAAGGATAAAAACCAGCGACATAAAAAGACAGGAAGCCTCCAAAGTCTACGAACTAAGGAAAAAACTTAGACGCCTATCACAAACAGAAAACCAGGACTCAGGTCATGTCATTAGGGATAACCAGGAACATAGTCATGAAGAACAAGAACAAAGAAGGACAAGTTACATTGGGACACTTCAACCAACAGCAAATTCACCACAAATAGTCAAAATGGTCCTAGATAGAAATACAGGCATTCCAAAAAAGAAACAACTAGCACCTCAAGTAAGACACATCACAACCTTAGAGGAGGCTATAGAATCACTCCAAGTGGGAACAACAAATAAACAAGTACCTATCAGAGTGTATGAGCAAAATTACAGCACACTTCCCAACAATGAAGAACAAAATAGGGAAGATACCCCCCTTCTCCCAACGACCACTGCCAACATCAACAATACCAACATACATCTCACAAACACACAAACAACAACCAATACACAACAAGGGAAAAGGAAACAACATCTGGGACAGACTCATAAAGACTCCACACAGCCCATGGCCAAGAGGCAATGCAACATTGGTCTGGGACAACAAACTCAAATACATCACCACCACCATCAACAAGGAAATAATACACTGAATCGGGCTAAAGCGAAACCCCAAACCAAACCCAGAGAGGACCAGCATACACACGATAAAAACCAATACCCGTATGATCCAGAATATGAAGCTCAGGCTAATGGACCCAAGGGGAAACAACCACTAAAGGGGGGCAACAAATCCAAGAATACAAACAAACAAGATAACAAACATAATGCAGTGTACACAAAAGAGCTGGACTATAAGAAGGACAACATAGACATAACTAGAGCTAATACTAATAGCAAAGCCCCATCTATACAACACACAGAAACAGCACAATTGCTACAGGACCAATTGCCACAGGATAAACCCTCCAATACACTATGCAACCAACGGAGACAAATTGACCTACACAACAGTCAAGTACCAGGCCGCTCTGACACATCCTTGAAACAAAACTTCCCAACATACACAACCACGACACCACAAACTGAATCTAGCTTTCATCAGATGAAAAGGAAACAAAAAGGCAAGCGAGAACTCCACCCAGCTAATCTCACAATATACATCAGCAGTAGGGATAACAAATTTCCAAGAATTAACACCACCACAATCGCTACTAAGCTTAGACAACAACACTCCATGGATTTCAAAATTGTTAAAACCAAAAAAAACCTTATAGTTTGCTGCCAAAATAAACAAGAACTCAAGAAATATCTAACCATCAAGGAAATAGGCGGAATCAAGATAAATGTACAGAAACACTGGAACAAATACAATAAATACAGGACCAAGGCCTCACAACAAAAGGAACAACCATCTAAAAAAGAGGGACCAGGTAAGGATAGAATAATCGTCTGGCAATGGAACTGTAGGGGACTACTGAAAAATCATCCGGAACTGATTGCAGCTATAAATAAAACCACCCAAAAACCGGACATCATATGTCTACAGGAAACCATGATCCCTCCACATGCTCAGAGACCTCCGAAAATCCCAGAGTACAACCTTTTCTTCCACAAACGAAGACCCCACAAAATCAGAGGAGGTGGATTGATCACCTATGTACGCAACTCCATACCGGAAGTGGTCGAGCTACAAATAAATACCAACCTCACACAAATACAATTTGAACATCAAGGACTTCAGATTACACTTAAAGGCAAAAAATATGTTATATACAACGTATATGACCCCCCGACATACTCTGGCGACTCCACCACTGCACTCAAAGAACTTCTAACAACACAAGGGGAACGGATCGTAATATGTGGAGACCTTAATGCACACAGTACACAATGGGGCAGCACCCACACGGATATACGGGGAAAAAGGATGGAGAAGTTTGCAAGGAGTAATCAGATACTAATACTCAACAACGGCACACCAACAAGAATTTGCCCTATTGATGGACATTTCTCCGCCATCGACCTCACCATTGCCTCGCCATCGATAGCACAAATATCGGAATGGGAGGTACATTCTGAAAACACCCTGGGGAGTGATCACTTCCCTATCATCCTCACCATCTATCTGCGTGGAACCAGTGAACAACACAGTTTACCTAAACGATGGAAGCTGGACCAAGCTAATTGGGAAGTGTTCAGAACCACCCTACAACACCACCACCTTACGGATATCAGGGACCCAGATCCTAATAGATACTATCAGAACTTTATCTCCCACATCAATCAGGCGGCACAGACAACTGTACCCAAAACCACAGGGAGACGTACTACCCCCAAGCCGCCTTTATCTAAAGGGCGAACCAATCACATTCGTACAACAGACAACCTTCCTAGGCATGATCCTAGATGAACATCTAACATGGAAACACCACATCCAAAACCTCATCACTAGATGTAAACAAGACATTAATCTTATCCATCATCTTAAGGGGACCAGTTGGGGTGCGGATCAACACACCTTGCTGAACCTATACAAGGCACTCATTCGGGCGAAACTCGATTATGGATGCCAAATCTACGACTCGGCCAACAAATCAATCCTGGACAAACTCAACAGTGTACAATATCAAGCACTAAAAGCCTGTACTGGAGTACTACCTAACACATCTCTGGAAGAATTGCAAAACCATGGTAGGGGAGCCACCTCTACCCCTAAGAAGGATGGAACAAACCTTACGTTATGTTATTAGAACATCTATCCACCCAACTACTCACCCTGTGAGAGAGATCATCAGGAGATGCGACAGGCCTACGAACCCGAAACTAGTACCAACGCCATCAGC
Organism: Megalonaias nervosa; assembly: GCA_016617855.1. Classification (NCBI taxonomy): domain Eukaryota; kingdom Metazoa; phylum Mollusca; class Bivalvia; order Unionida; family Unionidae; genus Megalonaias; species Megalonaias nervosa. The sequence goes on along the minus strand of JAECUM010011644.1, from coordinate 1,230 downwards.
TGCTCATAAGGTACACATACTCAAATTTGAGCTGGACCTTCCGGAACTTGAAGCTGAACCAATCAGAATTGTAGATCCTACCCCATGGCGAAACGATGCCCCCAAGATCAATTTAGCAGTACAAAACATAGGACGGAAACATCACAATCCCTGGAAGTTACTAGCTGCAATCAACTCCATGTTTGAAGAACAATACCCACAACACATCAGGATCTACACAGATGGTTCTAAAACTCAAGAACCCAACAGGACAGCAGCGGCAGTAGTAATACCGGAATTACACATCTACATACGCCACCGTCTCCCAAACGGATGCTCTATTTACACTGCGGAGTTCTGGGCAATTCTACAAGCCCTTTTGTGGATACAAACTTGGAATCAACAGAAATACCTAATTGTTACAGACTCTCTAAGTGTACTCAAATCTCTGGAAAGTGGCTCTTCCAAGAGTAGAGGGAACATGCTGCAAAAAACCTAATGATTCTCCGAGAGCTGGGAACTAACCAAATCCAGGTAGAATTCCTATGGGTACCATCCCACATCAACTTACCAGGAAATGACAAAGCGGACGCCGAAGCCAAAAAGGGACTACAAGAGGCTGACATCCAACCCCTGGTGCACAGTGTGCAGGAACTATATAGCGTCGTCATAACAACAGCCATTAATACAAAATGGCAACAACAATGGGACACCACGGAAAAGGGAAGACGCCTTCATGAAATACTACCCACAGTAACCCGGGGGTATAAAGTACATAGAAGTCTGGGGAAAAGGGACCTTCAAATCATTAATAGGTTGAGGACAGGCAAGACACTCATCAACACCAGTCACGGAACACAAAACAACATTAACTGCCCAACCTGCAACCAACCCGAGACACTGATTCACATCTTCAACGAATGCACCAGACTTGCAGCCCAAAGGAAACTTTTCACGGACTATCAACAGCAACTGGGAGCACCAACCACATACCCAGACTTCCTTGCATCTAATAAAAATGTCAATCTTGAGTGCACATATAATAATATTATAAAATATCTTAAAGACATCGACAAGCATCAATACATCTAATCCTCACACATATAAAATATACTAATAGGAGCCCCCCCTCAAAAAAAAATTAATAAAATATAAAATTAATTATTAATATATATAAAGGTATATATTGGAGTGGTATATAAGTATATATTGGGGTATGGAAGTGTACATATTTAATTTAAAAAAAAAAAA